>OY759264.1:62624943-62629943 GCA_963662155.1 Lamellibrachia columna | reverse complement strand
GATGTGTTAGGCTGAGTTTGTGCACGCGATGTGTTAGACTGGGTTTGTGCACGCGATGTGTTAGACTGAGTTTGTGCACGCGATGTGTTAGGATGAGTTTGTGCACGCGATGTGTTAGGCTGAGTTTGTGCACGCGATGTGTTAGGCTGAGTTTGTGCACGCGATGTGTTAGGCTGAGTTTGTGCACGCGATGTGTTAGACTGAGTTTGTGCACGCGATGTGTTAGGATGAGTTTGTGCACGCGATGTGTTAGACTGAGTTTGTGCACGCGATGTGTTAGACTGAGTTTGTGCACGCGATGTGTTAGGATGAGTTTGTGCACGCGATGTGTTAGACTGAGTTTGTGCACGCGATGTGTTAGGCTGAGTTTGTGCACGCGATGTGTTAGACTGAGTTTGTGCACGCGATGTGTTAGACTGAGTTTGTGCACGCGATGTGTTAGGGTGAGTTTGTGCACGCGATGTGTTAGACTGAGTTTGTGCACGCGATGTGTTAGGCTGAGTTTGTGCACGCGATGTGTTAGGCTGAGTTTGTGCACGCTATGTGTTAGGCTGAGTTTGTGCACGCGATGTGTTAGGCTGAGTTTGTGCACGCGATGTGTTAGGCCCATATGCGATGTGTTAGGCACATGTTGGACCTCCATACGTACACCAGTCACGCATGCACGCATGCACGCACGCACGCACGCACGCACGCACGTACTCAAGCACACAAGCATGCACGCCCTTTATAATACACTCAGAGTTAATATTATTGTGTGTTTCTTAACTTGGAAGAATTTAAATGGTTTGATCTACAGATTTAGTTTACTTTTAGTTTAAAAGGTGGATCCTGATAGCGACTATGAAAGTCTTAGAGGAATCTCCTGACCCTATTTTACATTTATGTTTGCCATATTTATGTATGCCATATTTATGTATGCCATATTTATGTATGCCATATTTATCATATGTTTATACACTTATTCTATGCACTTATTCTATATTAATAATTCTTTGCGGTGCGTTTTCAACCGAATGTCGAGTCCCTGTTAACTGTTAAGTTGCTCTCTCGGCGAGGGCGTCAACGTGTTGTCAACGTGTTGTCAACGTGTTGTCAACGTGTTGTCAACGTGTTGTCCTCCCGTCAAAGTCGACGTGGCGTCAAACACTACCCACGCCGACACGTTAACTCAGCCAAGCATAATTAAATGTGGTATTAGTATAATTAAATGTGGTATTAGTATAATTAAATGTTACTGTTATAAACATATAATACGGTATTACTGGATCAGGACGAGCTGTGTTAAGGCAAGAATGTAAACATTCCTACTGTTATAAACATATAATACGGTATTACTGGATCAGGACGAGCTGTGTTAAGGCAAGAATGTAAACATTCCTACTGTTATAAACAAACCCAGGCCCGTCCTCGGGGTTTTGTAAAGGGGGATTGAAACATATACAATGAGCCGTGGAAACAATGACGCCTTCAATACGACAATGACGCCAAGTCGTCCCTTCAATACGACAATGACGCCAAGTCGTCCCTTCAATACGACAATGACGCCAAGTCGTCCCTTCAATACGACAGTGACGCCGAGTCGTCCCTTCAATACGACAGTGACGCCGAGTCGTCCCTTCAATACGACAATGACGCCGAGTCGTCCCTTCAATACGACAATGACGCCGAGTCGTCCCTTCAATACGACAATGACGCCGAGTCGTCCCTTCAATACGACAATGACGCCGAGTCGTCCCTTCAATACGACAATGACGCCGAGTCGTCCCTTCAATACGACAATGACGCCGAGTCGTCCCTTCAATACGACAATGACGCCGAGTCGTCCCTTCAATACGACAATGACGCCGAGTCGTCCCTTCAATACGACAATGACGCCGAGTCGTCCCTTCAATACGACAATGACGCCGAGTCGTCCCTTCAATACGACAATGACGCCGAGTCGTCCCTTCAATACGACAGCTACTGTTCTTTCTGTTGGCCTGTATTCTTTATGTTAAGATAATTAAGTACTAGTCTCATTAGTGTCTCGTCGAGTCCGTGTTGGTCTACGATATTTAGTGGACTTGGGGCCGGTTCTTGCTCATGTCAAAGATAGAACGACGTCTGTTTTTGACGCGTCAGTGTGACAGTCCGTCAAGACTTCTAGTCTGCCGGCCTTGACACGTCAACAAAGACGCTGACGGCGCACGCGGCGAGAACTCGTTTTTACGCTGCACCACCGCTGTCAACACGCGTGACCACCCCCCTGGAAGGGTTCTTGTTGGTCGGGAGTCATGATTGGATTACGCACTCTGGCTGGTCAGGAGTCATGACTGGATCACTACTCTGGCTGGTCGGGAGTCATGACTGGATCACGTAATCTGGCTGGTCGGGAGTCATGACTGGATCACGTACTCTGGCTGGTCGGGAGTCATGGCTGGATCACGTACTCTGGCTGGTCGGGAGTCATGATTAGATCACGTACTCTGGCTGGTCGGGAGTCATGACTGGATCACGTAGTCTGGCTGGTCGGGAGTCATGACTGGATCACGTACTCTGGCTGGTCGGGAGTCATGATTGGATCACGTACTCCGGCTGGTCGGGAGTCATGACTGGATCACGTACTCTGGCTGGTCGGGAGTCATGGCTGGATCACGTACTCTGGCTGGTCGGGAGTCATGACTGGATCACGTACTCTGGCTGGTCGGGAGTCATGATTGGATCACGTACTCTGGCTGGTCGGGAGTCATGATTGGATCACGTACTCTGGCTGGTCGGGAGTCACGGCTGGATCACGTACTCTGGCTGGTCGGGAGTCATGGCTGGATCACGTACTCTGGCTGGTCGGGAGTCATGGCTGGATCACGTACTCTGGCTGGTCGGGAGTCATGACTGGATCACGTACTCTGGCTGGTCGGGAGTCATGACTGGATTACGTACTCTGGCTGGTCGGGAGTCATGGCTGGATCACGTACTCTGGCTGGTCGGGAGTCATGACTGGATCACGTACTCTGGCTGGTCGGGAGTCATGACTGGATCACGTACTCTGGCTGGTCGGGAGTCATGACTGGATTACGTACTCTGGCTGGTCGGGAGTCATGACTGGATTACGTACTCTGGCTGGTCGGGAGTCATGGCTGGATCACGTACTCTGGCTGGTCGGGAGTCATGACTGGATCACGTACTCTGGCTGGTCGGGAGTCATGACTGGATCACGTACTCTGGCTGGTCGGGAGTCATGACTGGATTACGTACTCTGGCTGGTCGGGAGTCATGACTGGATCACGTACTCTGGCTGGTCGGGAGTCATGGCTGGATCACGTACTCTGGCTGGTCGGGAGTCATGACTGGATTACGTACTCTGGCTGGTCGGGAGTCATGACTGGATTACGTACTCTGGCTGGTCGGGAGTCATGACTGGATCACGTACTCTGGCTGGTCGGGAGTCATGGCTGGATCACGTACTCTGGCTGGTCGGGAGTCATGACTGGATTACGTACTCTGGCTGGTCGGGAGTCATGAGTGGATCACGTACTCTGGCTGGTCGGGAGTCATGGCTGGATCACGTACTCTGGCTGGTCGGGAGTCATGACTGGATCACGTACTCTGGCTGGTCGGGAGTCATGACTGGATCACGTACTCTGGCTGGTCGGGAGTCATGACTGGATTACGTACTCTGGCTGGTCGGGAGTCATGACTGGATCACGTACTCTGGCTGGTCGGGAGTCATGACTGGATCACGTACTCTGGCTGGTCGGGAGTCATGACTGGATCACGTACTCTGGCTGGTCGGGAGTCATGACTGGATCACGTACTCTGGCTGGTCGGGAGTCATGACTGGATTACGTACTCCGACGAACCCTTGAAACTATAGTGGAACCTGGTTAATGCGGACACCGATAATCCGGAGTATTTTGTGTTTTTTGAGCAGCGTTTTGTGATCGGGACCCAAGCATGGGTATCTGAACATCCTCAGATTCTTTACCTACTAATAACCATTTTTAATTAACTTATTGATTATGGTTCTACATATATAAGAATGCTGTGTGAAGGCAAGGGGAAGCTTCTTCTTTGATGTACTAGTTGTTGTGAATAAAGATTCTCACAAGTTGAGACTTATCTGGATCTTTCAGATGATGTTGTTATAAGGGTCGACCACAAACCTGAATTTTGGTTGGTAGTATTCTAATAAACAGTGGAGTTGTTTCGCCCGTCCAGTCGGCAGCCTGACGACTCCAGTCACCCGCTGTCGTGGCGGCAACTAGTGGACCGAGAGACATGCGAAGTCAGCGGGCGACGGCCGCGTCTGTTCCGACTATATTTAGCGCAGAAATCGGTTAACAAAAGTCAGTTTTTGGGTCGTGTTGGTCGTGTTGGTCGTGTTGGTCGACTCGTCAACTTTCGCGGTTTTGCTGGCGGCGGCTTTTGTTGTTTGAACGACGAGTCGTGCCGTGAACGTTGCCTCGGGGGTGGGGGGAGGGGGCTGCGGGGGGTCGAGGGGGGGTTTGTCTAGGGTACTTCGAGTGTATCCGTCCTACTCTACCAAGTAATCAAGGCCACCGACCACTGGGAGCTGTTTTCGGGCCAGACAGTGCTTTACGATGAGCGAGTGTTGGAGAATAAGACAGAATTGAGGCAGGGCAAGTTTTCGATCGTTCGTTTTGGGGCGTAATGTGGCTGTGTCTGTAACGTGTGTTCTTATGAGGCCTAGGTAAATGTGTAGTTGTGTTCTTATGAGGCCTAGGTAAATGTGTAGTTGTATTCTTATGAGGCCTAGGTAACTGTGTAGTTGTATTCTTATGAGGCTTAGGTAAATGTGTAGTTGTATTCTTATGAGGCCTAGGTAAATGTGTAGTTGTATTCTTATGAGGACTAGGTAATTGTGTAGTTGTATTCTTATGAGGCCTAGGTAAATGTGTAGTTGTATTCTTATGAGGCCTAGGTAAATGTGTAGTTGTATTCTTATGAGGCCTAGGTAATTGTGTAGTTGTATTCTTATGAGGCCTAGGTAAATGTGT
>OY759264.1:62589943-62619943 GCA_963662155.1 Lamellibrachia columna | reverse complement strand
AATAGAACAATTGAATAAACACTGCCAGCGGCTGTCATTAAGTGTCGCTTCTGTCGGACTGTTTCTGTGACATTACGTTGTTCGTGGTGAACGCGTCTCCCCTGAGCATCGAGGGGTGAGACTACAATTGACCTTCCTCTTTATTGTTTTAACATGGCCACCAATGCAATTCTCTACTGTGGTCTGTCCCCTCGTGTCTTCTCTATTGTTGGGATCATCTCCATTGTTGGGGTCAGACCACAGTTGAACTTCCTGTTTATTGTTTCACGAATGTAGGGCGTATTAAATTGTGATATGTGAATTAAAACAATTCATACGGTGTGACATGAGTGCAGTCGAGCAGGCATATTCACAGGTTTCTTTGTAGAAGTTATTGGCTGTGAAATAGTGCATTTTTGAGAGCTGAACAATCGCAGGGATTTATGGGAATTGTTCTGCTATGGGCCACGTGGGCGCATGAATACATGGATATTTTTGTAAAAATTTATGGGCATCGTACGTCGGGGCGTTTTAAAAGAGCTGGAGGTACGTGATTTTGACGAAACTTGGTCAGTACGTCAATGAGATGATGGCAGTTGCTGTGAAATCATTTAAGAATTTTTAGTGGTCACGTTTTCTTATAAACAGACAAAACGTTAACCAATGCAATGTTGTACTGTTGTCTGTTGTCTGTTGTCTGTTGTCTGTTGTCTGTTGTCTGTTGTCTGTTGTCTGTTGTCTGTTGTCTGTTGTCTGTTGTCTGTTGTCTGTTGTCTGTTGTCTGTTGTCTGTTGTACTGTTGTCTGTTGTCTGTTGTCTGTTGTCTGTTGTCTGTTGTCTGTTGTCTGTTGTCTGTTGTCTGTTGTCTGTTGTACTGTTGTCTGTTGTCTGTTGTCTGTTGTCTGTTGTCTGTTGTCTGTTGTCTGTTGTCTGTTGTCTGTTGTCTGTTGTCTGTTGTCTGTTGTCTGTTGTACTGTTGTCTGTTGTCTGTTGTCTGTTGTCTGTTGTCTGTTGTCTGTTGTCTGTTGTCTGTTGTCTGTTGTCTGTTGTACTGTTGTCTGTTGTCTGTTGTCTGTTGTCTGTTGTCTGTTGTCTGTTGTCTGTTGTCTGTTGTCTGTTGTCTGTTGTCTGTTGTCTGTTGTCTGTTGTCTGTTGTCTGTTGTCTGTTGTCTGTCCCCTCGAGCGTGGTCTCGACTTTGTGTTGACTCGGCCAGGGCTCGTCACATTGAACCTAACACAGACATATTGCCACCAACCAGCACGCACAGACACATTGCCACCAACCAGCACGCACAGACACATCACCATAAAACCAGCACGCACAGACACATCACCACCAACCAGCACGCACAGACACATCACCACCAACCAGCACGCACAGACACATCAACTCCAACCATCACGCACAGACACATCACCACCAACCAGCACGCACAGACACATCACCATAAAACCAGCACGCACAGACACATCACCACCAACCAGCACGCACAGACACATCACCACCAACCAGCACGCACAGACACATCACCATAAAACCAGCACGCACAGACACATCACCACCAACCATCACGCACAGACACATCACCATAAAACCAGCACGCACAGACACACCACCACCAACCAGCACGCACAGACACATCACCACCAACCAGCACGCACAGACACATCACCACCAACCAGCACGCACAGACACATCACCATAAAATCAGCACGCACAGACACATCACCACCAACCAGCACGCACATACACATCACCACCAACCAGCACGCACATACACATCACCACCAACCAGCACGCACAGACACATCACCACCAACCAGCACGCACAGACACATCACCACCAACCAGCACGCACAGACACATCAACACCAACCATCACGCACAGACGCATCACCACCAACCAGCACGCACAGACGCATCACCACCAACCAGCACGCACAGACGCATCACCACCAACCAGCACGATCAGACACATCACCACCAACCAGCACGCACAGACGCATCACCACCAACCAGCACGCACAGACGCATCACCACCAACCATCACGCACAGACACATCACCACCAACCAGCACGCACAGACACATCACCACCAACCAGCACGCACAGACACATCACCACCAACCAGCACGCACAGACACATCACCACCAACCATCACGCACAGACACATCACCACCAACCATCACGCACAGACACATCACCACCAACCAGCAAGCACAGACACATCACCACCAACCAGCAAGCACAGACACATCACCACCAACCAGCACGCACAGACACATCAACACCAACCATCACGCACAGACGCATCACCACCAACCAGCACGCACAGACGCATCACCACCAACCAGCAAGCACACGTGAAACTGGTTGTGTGAACGATGATGGCGGTGACTTTTATAGGTAGCGTACTGAGTGTGCTACATCGAGCAGACTTCAGTAGATGAGATGTTTACAGTAGATGAGATGGAACAGCAGATGAGATGTTAACAGTAGATGTGATGTTAACAGTATATGAGATGTTAACGGTAGATCTGATGTTAACAGTAGATGTAATGTTAACAGTAGATGTAATGTTAACAGTAGATGAGATGTTAACAGTAGATGAAATGTTAACATTAGATGTGATGTTAATAGTATATATAATGTTAACAGTAGATGAGATGTTAACACTAGATGTGATGTTAACAGTAGATGTGATGTTAACAGTAGATGAGATGTTAACAGTAGATGTGATGTTAACAGTAGATGTGATGTTAACAGTATATGAGATGTTAACAGTAGATGTGATGTTAACAGTAGATGTGATGTTAACAGTAGATGAGATGTTAACAGTAGATGTGATGTTAACAGTAGATGAGATGTTAACAGTAGATGTGATGTTAACAGTAAATGTGATGTTAACAGTAGATGTGATGTTAACAGTAGATGTGATGTTAACCTTAAACAAATATTTAGTTAGGTTTGACGGCGTGCTCCTGTGAAGAGTTTCGCTGGTTTACAAGCGTCCCGCCAGGCGTCGTTCGCAGTACTCGACATAGATAAAAAATGATAACATGGCATAATAATGTTTATAATTCAATAACATTTGTAGATAGAGTTTACACATGTTTAGACTCATATTCTATCTATTTCCAACAGACGCTTATAATAGGTGAACTACTGTACTGTTCCCCCCCTTAGCCTCCTCTTGGCCTCCGCCTTGGCCTCCCCCTTAGCCTCCTCTTGGCCTCCGCCTTGGCCTCCCCCTTAGCCTCCCCCTTCGCTTACCCCTCAGCCTCCCCTTGGCGTTGTCGAGTGTTGGAGGCGAGACCCACGGGTTGTCGATTGTTGGAGGCGAGACCCACGGGTTGTCGAGTGTTGGAGGCGAGACCCACGGGTTGTCGAGTGTTGGAGGCGAGACCCACGGGTTGTCGAGTGTTAGAGGCGAGACCCACGGGTTGCCGAGTGTTGGAGGCGAGACCCACGGGTTGTCGAGTGTTGGAGGCGAGACCCACGGGTTGTCGAGTGTTGGAGGCGAGACCCACGGGTTGTCGAGTGTTAGAGGCGAGACCCACGGGTTGTCGAGTGTTGGAGGCGAGACCCACGGGTTGTCGAGTGTTGGAGGCGAGACCCACGGGTTGCCGAGTGTTGGAGGCGAGACCCACGGGTTGTCGAGTGTTGGAGGCGAGACCCACGGGTTGCTCCCCGTCAGTATCATGGATTGGGAGCATCCCATGGCATGTTTAGAATCCCCGCCGGGAAGTATCACATCGTAGGAAATCTTCCAAGTGACGTCACTGACGGAGCACGCCTAGGGAGGGACGTGTGGGGTGCTAGGGGTCACATATATGCCACGTTTGAACATAAGATACTTGGCACCATTTCCTTTGTCCAAGTGACTTCGTTTCTTTCAAGATGAATGCAACTACTCGTAAATATTGGATAAGTTTAATCGATGTTTTGTTAAGTTTTTAAAACCACGGAAAACGTCATTTTGTCAAGTCATATGAACCAATATTTTTTTAAAGTTTCATTTGTTTAATGAATTCCAGTCTGCAACTGTGCGTGGAACGAAACCATACTTGGCCACGTCCGTGGTGACAGTCGCTCGATCTGGTGTGGTCAGTCGACGGTTTAAGGTAGGGTGGCGAGTCGACGGTTTAAGGTAGTGTGGCGAGTCGACGGCTTAAGGTAGTGTGGTGAATAGACGGTTTAAGGTAGTGTAGCGAGTCGACGGTTTAAGGTAGTGTGGCGAGTCGACGGTTTAAGGTAGTGTGGCGAATAGACGGTTTAAGGTAGTGTGGCGAATAGACGGTTTAAGGTAGTGTGGCGAGTCGACGGTTTAAGGTAGTGTGGCGAGTCGACGGTTTAAGGTAGTGTGGCGAGTCGACGGTTTAAGGTAGTGTGGCGAATAGACGGTTTAAGGTAATGTGGCGAGTCGGCTGTTTAAGGTAGTGTGGCGAGTCGACGGTTTAAGGTAGTGTGGCGAATAGACGGTTTAAGGTAGTGTGGTGAATAGACGGTTTAAGGTAGTGTAGCGAGTCGACGGTTTAAGGTAGTGTGGCGAGTCGACGGTTTAAGGTAGTGTGGCGAGTCGACGGTTTAAGGTAGTGTGGCGAGTCGACGGTTTAAGGTAGTGTGGCGAATAGACGGTTTAAGGTAGTGTGGCGAGTCGACGGTTTAAGGTAGTGTGGCGAGTCGACGGTTTAAGGTAGTGTGGCGAATAGACGGTTTAAGGTAGTGTGGCGAGTCGGCTGTTTAAGGTAGTGTGGCAAGGTGACGGCGATTTTAGAGTGTGAGACTTTGCGGAAGACAGACAGTCTTGGTATAAGACTTTGTGGAAGACCGACAGTCTTGGTATAAGACTTTGCGGAAGACCGACAGTCTTGCAACTTTCCTTCTATTTTGGAGGTTGGCCAGTTAAATGTGGACAACACACAATATACACATATTTTGGAGGTTGGCCAGTTAAATGTGGACAACACACAATATACACATATTTTGGAGGTTGGCCAGTTAAATGTGGACAACACACAATATACACATATTTTGGAGGTTGGCCAGTTAAATGTGGACAACACACAATATACACATATTTTGGAGGTTGGCCAGTTAAATGTGGACAACACACAATATACACATATTTTGGAGGTTGGCCAGTTAAATGTGGACAACACACAATATACACATATTTTGCCGGTAGGGGGGTTATACCCCCAGCATCAGGCAAAACGCCCCAAATCGATTGTTAAACTAAATCTTTTAACCTTGATCGTCGCAAACTTTAGTACATGTGAAATGTCTACGCATAACTACATTTTGGTTAACCTAGCATAAATATAATTTTAAATGTCATTTATCCAGCTCGGACTGGATACCGCGCTATATAAGAACGTACCTTTACATGTTTAACTTACTGGCCTTGGTGTAGCCTACATTCGTGAATAGTTATACAAACAGTTCCTGTAAATGTAATGAAGATTCTCACTCATTTCTTGAACTCTTGTAGTTGACATGAAATTGTTCGTATAATGTCCTTATTTGTAAGAGTGTCCTAAATTACTTCTTGTTTGCAGAGTGTCCTAAATTACTTCTTGTTTGTAAGAGTGTCCTAAACTACTTCTTGTTTGTAAGAGTGTCCTAAATTACTTCTTGTTTGTATGAGTGTCCTAAATTACTTCTTGTTTTTAAGAGTGTTCTAAATTACGCCTTCTTCGTGAAAGGTTCATGAATACTTTATATTAATTCCGTCGAGTGATACGATTGCTTTGTCCGGTCCCTGACCAAAATATTCATTGAAATTCGATCATTGACACAAAACTCCATCGTGACGAGGCATATTTTACAGACACCGATTAGGAGAAAATAAAACAATTAGCATTATCATTAAAATACCAATTATAGATCACAATGGACACGCTTCGCTGATATGATGAAAGGGTACATTCACGAGTGGCGCTAACGGCACGTGATCATTGACGCGTGTCGGTGCCGCTTGGTTTCTGTGATTGTAGATGATTGGGGCCTGTAAAACAATTGTAGATGATCAGCTGCATGTTTGTATTTATATGTTTGTATTTATATGTTTGTATTTATATGTTTGTATTTATATGTTTGTATTTATATGTTTGTATTTATATGTTTGTATTTATATGTTTGTATTTATATGTTGCATCCACAAACGTCCACATATATTACGTGGACTCTGTAAGATAGGCCGACGCTCTCGGGTTTCTCATAAATCGTCTTCAAAACACTCGTGGTTCTTGTAATCTTTCTCACTTTGAACCACCTCACCGAGGAGTCTGTAATCTTTCTCACATTGAACCACCTCACCGAGGAGTCTGTAATCTTTCTCACATTGAACCACCTCACCGAGGAGTCTGTAATCTTTCTCACATTGAACCACCTCACCGAGGAGTCTGTAATCTTTCTCACTTTGAACCACCTCACCGAGGAGTCTGTAATCTTTCTCACATTGAACCACCTCACCGAGGAGTCTGTAATCTTTCTCACATTGAACCACCTCACCGAGGAGTCTGTAATCTTTCTCACATTGAACCACCTCACCGAGGAGTCTGTAATCTTTCTCACTTTGAACCACTTCACCGATGAGTCTGTAATCTTTCTCACATTGAACCACCTCACCGAGGAGTCTGTAATCTTTCTCACATTGAACCACCTCACCGAGGAGTCTGTAATCTTTCTCACATTGAACCACCTCACCGAGGAGTCTGTAATCTTTCTCACATTGAACCACCTCACCGAGGAGTCTGTAATCTTTCTCACATTGAACCACCTCACCGAGGAGTCTGTAATCTTTCTCACATTGAACCACCTCACCGAGGAGTCTGTAATCTTTCTCACATTGAACCACCTCACCGAGGAGTCTGTAATCTTTCTCACATTGAACCACCTCACCGAGGAGTCTGTAATCTTTCTCACATTGAACCACCTCACCGAGGAGTCTGTAATCTTTCTCACATTGAACCACCTCACCGAGGAGTCTGTAATCTTTCTCACATTGAACCACCTCACCGAGGAGTCTGTAATCTTTCTCACATTGAACCACCTCACCGAGGAGTCTGTAATCTTTCTCACTTTGAACCACTTCACCGAGGAGTCTGTAATCTTTCTCACATTGAACCACCTCACCGAGGAGTATGTAATCTTTCTCACATTGAACCACCTCACCGAGGAGTCTGTAATCTTTCTCACATTGAACCACCTCACCGAGGAGTCTGCTAAGTTAATGTTAATGAGCGACCCTTCTCGACTTGAGTACACTTGCACCGGTCAGTGGTCAGACGTCCGAAGTCCGCCAATTGGTGGCCATTGTTAGGTGGCTGGGGCCATTGGTGGCCATTGTCGGGTGGCCGGGGCCATTGGGAATGTGCAAGTCAGGA
Source organism: Lamellibrachia columna (assembly GCA_963662155.1). Lineage (NCBI taxonomy): Eukaryota > Metazoa > Annelida > Polychaeta > Sabellida > Siboglinidae > Lamellibrachia > Lamellibrachia columna. The sequence goes on along the minus strand of OY759264.1, from coordinate 62,612,571 downwards.
CACATTGTTACGCAAAATAAATATTTCCTGAGTCCCGATTTTTACCACCTGTTCAGATGAGTGCCAAACAAAAACTAATAAAGGTATTTTAATTATGTTTGTCTTTATATGCTGTTAAAATTAAAAAATAAATCGATTCACGTTTTTAAAACACACGGTGGGGAAATAATCACTATTTACTGGTTATGCTAGTATTTCTAACACCACATGCTAGTATCTCTAACACCACATGCTAGTATCTATAACACCACATGTTAGTATCTCTAACACCACATGCTAGTATCTCTAACACCACACACCATCTGCAGCAGCACCACGTAATATGATTTTTTTTTTAATATCCGTGTATTATTAAATGATACTAGAACTTTCTAAAACGCATAGTGAAATGAATATCTAATGCGTATGCACACGTATGCATCAACACATCAGTTGTAGTGCTACATAATATTATGACAACGCAAGCAATGTCATTTGACACCTTAATAACATTGTTAAACACATTATGCACCATTATGTCTTGATGGCGGATATTAGCACATATATTTTTGCCCCATCTATAAAAAAAAAACCGCGGATGACCCTGAGTACGTGAGTACGTGAGCACGTGAGCACATGAGCACGTGAGTACGTGAGTATGTGAGTACGTGAGCACGTATTCTGATATACGGTACGGGAGATACGCGAGCGAGACTGGGCCTCTAGGGTCGTTTATAAAGATCCCACGAGCCACCGACGTCATTAACGCCTGTGTTTCACTCACATCATATTATATTGACGTTAATTCCCACGGTTATAAATATTTATTCGCCGACAGAGTTCACGCCTGCTAAGTCCAGCTTAGCTATGCATACGTTGGAATTAGTCTACCTTGATTAATTTGTACAGTGTGAGTGAATGGTTTTCTAATTGATTTTAGATCCTTGCCATTTGAACTAACCTTTAATGTGTTAGTGTGACACTTTCCTGAACAATATTTTAGATCCTTGCCATTTGAACTAACCTTTAATGTGTTAGTGTGACACTTTCCTGAACAATATTTTAGATCCTTGCCATTTGAACTAACCTTTAATGTGTTAGTGTGACACTTTCCTGAACAATATTTTATTCAGGGGATTATACTGCTCCGAAGTGTTCTTGAGTCGGGCTTGAGGATCAATGTGTCCTGGCCCTTTGCACATTCCCAATGGCCCCGGCCACCCGACAATGGCCACCAATGGCCCGGGCCACCCGACAATGCCCACCAATGGCATAATTAACCGCAGAGTCACCTACACAATATAAACGATCCCAATTTGATGGTTTGAACCCTCGACCTCTTTGGGTTCAAGCCCATAACCGCAAATAACCCCCGTACATCAGTTGCCACGTGAGACCATAAACAGGGCAGAGCTCGAGGGCATTTGGGGCGCTCCCATAAATCACCCCGGCTGGGCCTACTGCTGCGTCTTCCCGCTGACTGACGACATATTATTCCCCATCCTCGTTCTAATGTTGCTTCATAAACCTTTCTGGCGATTGTTTTACTATTAGCATGTTCTAAAAACAGCAGCAGCTACGTTATACGTTAGACATTAGACGTTAGACGTTAGACATTAGATGTTAGACGGAACTTTTTCTCAAACGACCGGCCACAAAGCGACATTTAAAGGTTCGATTTTTTTTTGCTAGTCTCATTTCAAATTATCGAAACATCAAACCTACCCAGTATCCACTGCATCAAGCTAGCTCGTTTGTGCAACTTTTGCATGTAGTCTTTATGAAATCATCAGACAAACTATTAAATTAGTTATTGCTTGTTCAAGCATTAACTGAAGTGAAAATCGAAATGCTGAAATATTATGATTTTCTTCTTTGGTGAAATTTTGTAACTTTGTCATGTGATCGGCGAGAGGATGGAAGTCTCGCCTATGATCAGCATTGACCAGCACAGTGTTTACCATTTTGGATATCCACTACTTTGATCCTTATCAGATGTAACGAATAGAGTCAATTCTTTCGATGATTAATTAAAAAAAAAAATTTTATTGGATGTTACATAAACTATCACGCACTACATATTTGGACACCGATGAACCGGACTGTGATAGGCTGAATCAACTGCGATAGGCTGAATCAATTGAGGAAGCAGTTTTAAGATTAGCGCGGAACGGTGGTGAATATCGTCAGGAAGTCGCCTTGTCGTAGAGGTTTGAATGTAGGCTTTAAGTAAAGATAGGAAAGGTTATTTAGTTTAGCCAGTGTTGCGAAGAACATCACAGACGCCGGCAGTGCGGAGGGGGGGGGCGTGTCAGAGTCTACCGTATTAAGTTCGAATAACTTCAGAAGGCACGCCCCCCCCCCACCTGAGAAACTTAACCTTGCCACACTTTTAGAAGCGCCACTTTAGATAGCGCATGGATTGTATTATCACTATGTTGTAATGCAGCTTAATTCGGTTCTGGTAATTGTTAAATGGTTACATTTACTACATTTCGAGAAGTTATATGTACATAGCTATTGTGGGAACTACGCTACCGAGGCGTTGATATCGGAATTACCCTTGGAAGGGCGACGTTATGAAAGTTAATGGTAACCATAGATTTGGAAGAACTACGGGTAATAAAAGCGAACCTTTGAAAAGTTGCCTCTTATATTAATAAATGGTATAAAACACGCCATTTTACGCGTGATGTTGATTTTGGATCCCAAACCTAACATTACGACGACTGTGTGTGCACTGACCCTCGCGGGGGGTCACGCACTCGCCGAGGAGACAAACGCTTGATTTATGTGAAACCTCTCGAAACTATGTAGATTTAGCAGGGCGATCTTCAGAGTGAGAGACAGGAAAGTCGATGACGTCACACGCCCGAGAACGTGATTGCGGCGTGCAAGCACGCAAGTGCACCACGTGACCACCAGAGGTAGGGTTCTTGGTCGCACTGTTACACGACGTTTAAGTGCGTGGTGTGTTTTCGGGTCGTCGTGGGCCTATATGCGAGACGTGTTTTAGGGTCAGAAAGTCGCAGTGGAAGTCGCCGAGGCGTAGTAAACACCAAACTGATCTGTGGCCTAATTGCGCCGGGGGTGTAGTCCACACTCGGGAGACGACACGTCTTTTGTCTTTGTCAACCATATCACATAAAACACTTTAGTAGTATCAGGATTGACCAACGGTCTATCTGTCCACGTAATTATCTAGAGGTCTACGTTCAACGTTCAAAAAATCTTAACGAGGCAGTTATGGTGAAAATAAAAACAAAGTCGTAAAGAGGAACGAGTCACGCAACATTACAGGGAATGTTTACATAACATTATGGCTTGTTTACGGGGAGAGAAATATTCCGCTATTGTTTTCTTTAAATGAATAAAGTTTGCAACGCTTAATAATAATTATATCTGATTGAATATTACTATTAAGCATAGCATCAATATAAATCATACAAATATATTATATTTTTGGTCAGTCAACAACACTATTTAAAATTAATTAGGTAATTGTGATAAAATAAATTATGCCTAACTATATTTTTGTGTTATGTACTACGAATATAGATTTAATATTTTCAAACGTTGTGCGTAAAATTGTCCCGGATTTGAGTAGAATAACAGACAATGTCTACTACTAATATTAGACAAAGAAGAAATGGAAAAGGATGGTAGAAACAGCAAGGACAACTTTCGGAAACATAGCAGAAGTACTCACGGGTAGATTGAACTTGCAATTGAAGTTAAGACTTCTAAAATGCTATATTAGATGCACATTGATGTAAGGGGCCGAAACATGGATACTATCCAAACGACGCCAACACAGACCGGAAGTGTTCGAGGTGTGGAACTGTTCGAGGTGTGGAGGTGTTCGAGGTGTGGAGCCTAAGAACAATACGACATGTAAACTGGACTGAACATGTCACGAACATAGACGGCCGGAATACAACGTATAAACTGGACAGAACATGTCACGAACATAGAAGGCCGGAATACAACGTATAAACTGGACTGAACATGTCACGAACATAGAAGGCCGGAATACAACGTATAAACTGGACTGAACATGTCACGAACATAGAAGGCCGGAATACAACGTATAAACTGGACTGAACATGTCACGAACATAGAAGGCCGGAATACAACGTATAAACTGGACTGAACATGTCACGAACACAGAAGGCCGGAATACAACGTATAAACTGGACTGAACATGTCACGAACATAGAAGGCCGGAATACAACGTATAAACTGGACTGAACATGTCACGAACATAGAAGGCCGGAATACAAAAGTAACTTTAAACAAATACAAAAAACACAAACTAACGTTTTGTTTAGCACATCATTGGAAATGAAGGATTACATGGGAGCTAGCGGTGGGACTGGCGGAGGGTAAACGAGGCAGGGGAAGACGAGGAGTCACGTGGACAGCGAACAAAGACATACGAAGACATGACGAGAACGACTCAGTGACGACATCAGTGGCGACATCACAGTGAAGACACCACATTGACGACATCGGTGACGACATCACATTGACGACATCAGTGACGACATTACAGTGACGACATCACAGTGAAGACATCACATTGACGACATCGGTGACGACATCACATTGACGACATCAGTGACGACATCACAGTGACGACATCACACTGACGACATCACACTGACGACATCACAGTGAAGACATCACATGACGACATCACAGTGACGACATCAGTGACGACATCACAGTGGAGACATCACATTGACGACATCAGTGACGACATCACATTGACGACATCAGTGACGACATCAATGACGAGATCAGTGACGACATCACATTGACGACATCAGTGACGACATTACAGTGACGACACCAGTGACGACATCACAGTGAAGACATCACATTGACGACATCAGTGACGACATCAGTGACGACATCAGTGACGACATCACAGTGACGACATCACAGTGAAGACATCACATTAACGACATCAATGACGACATAAGTGACGACATCAGTGACGACATCACATTGACGACATCAGTGACGACATCACAGTGACGACATCAGTGACGACATCAGTGACATCATAGACAATATCTAATAATAATGGTAGAAAATATCTAATAATAGTGGTAGAAAATGTCTAATAATAATGGTAGGCAATGTCTAATAATAATGGTAGGAATGTCTAATAATAATGGTAGGCAATGTCTAATAATAATGGTAGGCAATGTTTAATAATAATGGTAGGCAATGTCTAATGTTAATGTTCTGTTCAAATTGACGTTAATCAGATATAAAAGACAGCAGCGTTATTTGTTAATCATCAACGCGGAAGTAAAATAGTGACCTACCCCGTTTTCTTGTTATTGGCCTGCTGCTGTTGTTGTTTCTGCTGCTGTTGTTTTTGCTGCTGTTGTTTTTGCTGCTGTTGTTGTTTCTGCTGCTGTTGTTTCTGCTGTTTCTGCTGCTGTTGTTGTTTCTGCTGGTGTTGTTGTTGCAGCTGTTGTTGTTGTTGGTGGTGGTGGTGCTGTTGTTGGTGGTGGTGGTACTGCTGTTTTTGGTGGTGGTAGTGCTGCTGTTGTTGTTGTTGTTGTTGTTGGTGGTGGTGTTGTTGTTGTTGGTGGTGCTGCTGCTTTTGTTGGTGGTGGTGCTGTTGTTGTTGTTAGTGGTGGTGCTGTTGTTGTTGGTGGTGGTGCTGCTGCTTTTGTTGGTGGTGGTGCTGTTGTTGTTGTTAGTGGTGGTGCTGTTGTTGTTGGTGGTGGTGCTGCTGTTGTTGGTGGTGGTGTTGTTGTTATTGTTGTTGGTGGTGCTGCTGCTGCTGCTGTTGTTGTTGCTGGTGCTGCTGCTGTTGTTGGTGGTGGTGCTGTTGTTGTTGGTGGTGGTGCTGTTGTTGGTTGTGGTGGTGGTGCTGTTGTTGTTGGTGGTGCTGTTGTTGTTGGTGGTGGTGCTGTTGTTGGTGGTGGTGGTGCTGCTGCTGGGGTAACCAGTATGCCCACGACATCACCCTTCTTCACGAGGGTTACATCGGAGATAAGTAGGAAGTTCGGCAATAGACGTTGTCGACACGCGATGGCACTGGATAATTTTAGGGCCTCAAAACAGAGCCAGACACTATGTGGCTGGACATGACAACATGCGCTGTCAATCTCGTCACGACCACGACTCGCCCCCGCGGGCGAGCGCGTGACTGCGGAGTGGGTACGACGTGGCCCTCTGTCAGTCCGGGTGATGTATGTCGGTCTGACTGACCGGCGGCTGTTGGCGAGCGTCAACAGATGTCCGCTGTCAAAGCCGTGTGACTGTTGTTGTATCAGTACTGGGTCCCCGCAAATGTATCACATACACTGCGCCTTGTATGTGCGTGTGTGCGTGCGTGCTAGCGTGTGTGCGTTCACGCGCGTGTGTATGTGTGTGTGTGTGTGTGTGTGTGTGTGTGTGTGTGTGTGTGTGTGTGTGTGTGTGTGTGTGTGTGTGTGTGTGTGTGTGTGTGCGCGTGCGCGCGCATGCGTGTGTTCTATGTGATGACAGTGGCGCCACCAAAGCACGGCCTCTATTTCTGCCGAACCCCGTAAAATGAACCTTAGACTTTCGTGCGTGTCAGAAACATTATCGGTACAACTGTTGAACACCTACTAACAGCCACGATTGTAAATGACGGCATCATCTGTTCATAAAGAGAAAAAAGTCAAGGTTTTCGGCTTATGCGCTTATAAGAATTACTAAAACATAACCATTTGCAACTACAGTTAAGAATATCACGTCAGTGGTTCATTATGAAAACCTTGTTGAACACACAGCATCTCAATTTCATTGGCCGCACCACATTGTGGCATTCTGGCAATAGTCGCTCGACAAATATATTTATATACACATATTCCTACACTTGCCAACAGGATATGGCCAGGCTATTTGCATCCAAACTAAACTTATGTAACATATGTTGGCCTTTGTTTACTAAACTAGTAATCTTTCCGGAAAAATAACACTTGTTTGATATTGCGTTGGTTCTGTGTATGTCGTCCTCACTTAATACGTCACTTGTTTGAGATTGCGTTGGTTCTGTGTATGCCGTCCTCACTTAATACGTCACTTGTTTGAGATTGCGTTGGTTCTGTGTATGCCGTCCTCCCTTAATACGTCACTTGTTTGAGATTGCGTTGGTTCTGTGTATGTCGTCCTCACTTAATACGTCACTTGTTTGAGATTGCGTTGGTTCTGTGTATGTCGTCCTCACTTAATACGTCACTTGTTTGAGATTGCGTTGGTTCTGTGTATGTCGTCCTCACTTAATAAGTCACTTGTTTGAGATTGCGTTGGTTCTGTGTATGTCGTCCTCACTTAATACGTCACTTGTTTGAGATTGCGTTGGTTCTGTGTATGTCGTCCTCACTTAATACGTCACTTGTTTGAGATTGCGTTGGTTCTGTGTATGTCGTCCTCACTTAATACGTCACTTGTTTGAGATTGCGTTGGTTCTGTGTATGTCGTCCTCACTTAATAAGTCACTTGTTTGATATTGCGTTGGTTCTGTGTATGCCGTCCTCACTTAATACGTCACTTGTTTGAGATTGCGTTGGTTCTGTGTATGCCGTCCTTACTTAATACGTCACTTGTTTGAGATTGCGTTGGTTCTGTGTATGCCGTCCTCACTTAATACGTCACTTGTTTGATATGGCGTTGGTTCTGTGTATGTCGTCCTCACTTAATACGTCACTTGTTTGATATGGCGTTGGTTCTGTGTATGCCGTCCTCACTTAATACGTCACTTGTTTGAGATTGCGTTGGTTCTGTGTATGCCGTCCTCACTTAATAAGTCACTTGTTTGAGATTGCGTTGGTTCTGTGTATGCCGTCCTCACTTAATAAGTCACTTGTTTGAGATTGCGTTGGTTCTGTGTATGCCGTCCTCCCTTAATACGTCACTTGTTTGAGATTGCGTTGGTTCTGTGTATGTCGTCCTCACTTAATACGTCACTTGTTTGATATGGCGTTGGTTCTGTGTATGTCGTCCTCACTTAATACGTATGTCGTCCTCACTTAATACGTCACTTGTTTGATATGGCGTTGGTTCTGTGTATGTCGTCCTCACTTAATACGTATGTCGTCCTCACTTAATACGTCACTTGTTTGATATGGCGTTGGTTCTGTGTATGTCGTCCTCACTTAATACGTATGTCGTCCTCACTTAATACGTCACTTGTTTGATATGGCGTTGGTTCTGTGTATGTCGTCCTCACTTAATACGTATGTCGTCCTCACTTAATACGTCACTTGTTTGATATGGCGTTGGTTCTGTGTATGTCGTCCTCACTTAATACGTCACTTGTTTGATATGGCGTTGGTTCTGTGTATGTCGTCCTCACTTAATACGTCACTTGTTTGAGATTGCGTTGGTTCTGTGTATGCCGTCCTCACTTAATACGTCACTTGTTTGAGATTGCGTTGGTTCTGTGTATGCCGTCCTCACTTAATACGTCACTTGTTTGAGATTGCGTTGGTTCTGTGTATGCCGTCCTCACTTAATACGTCACTTGTTTGAGATTGCATTGGTTCTGTGTATGCCGTCCTCACTTAATACGTCACTTGTTTGAGATTGCGTTGGTTCTGTGTATGTCGTCCTCCCTTAATACGTCACTTGTTTGAGATTGCGTTGGTTCTGTGTATGCCGTCCTCACTTAATACGTCACTTGTTTGATATTGCGTTGGTTCTGTGTATGCCGTCCTCACTTAATACGTCACTTGTTTGAGATTGCGTTGGTTCTGTGTATGCCGTCCTCCCTTAATACGTCACTTGTTTGAGATTGCGTTGGTTCTGTGTATGCCGTCCTCCCTTAATACGTCACTTGTTTGAGATTGCGTTGGTTCTGTGTATGCCGTCCTCACTTAATAAGTCACTTGTTTGAGATTGCGTTGGTTCTGTGTATGCCGTCCTCACTTAATAAGTCACTTGTTTGAGATTGCGTTGGTTCTGTGTATGTCGTCCTCACTTAATAAGTCACTTGTTTGAGATTGCGTTGGTTCTGTGTATGTCGTCCTCACTTAATACGTCACTTGTTTGAGATTGCGTTGGTTCTGTGTATGTCGTCCTCACTTAATACGTCACTTGTTTGATATTGTGTTGGTTCTGTGTATGCCGTCCTCACTTAATACGTCACTTGTTTGATATTGCGTTGGTTCTGTGTATGTCGTCCTCACTTAATAAGTCACTTGTTTGATATGGCGTTGGTTCTGTGTATGCCGTCCTCACTTAATACGTCACTTGTTTGAGATTGCGTTGGTTCTGTGTATGTCGTCCTCACTTAATACGTCACTTGTTTGATATGGCGTTGGTTCTGTGTATGCCGTCCTCACTTAATACGTCACTTGTTTGAGATTGCGTTGGTTCTGTGTATGCCGTCCTCACTTAATAAGTCACTTGTTTGAGATTGCGTTGGTTCTGTGTATGCCGTCCTCACTTAATACGTCACTTGTTTGAGATTGCGTTGGTTCTGTGTATGTCGTCCTCACTTAATAAGTCACTTGTTTGATATGGCGTTGGTTCTGTGTATGCCGTCCTCCCTTAATACGTCACTTGTTTGATATGGCGTTGGTTCTGTGTATGCCGTCCTCACTTAATACGTCACTTGTTTGAGATTGCGTTGGTTCTGTGTATGTCGTCCTCACTTAATACGTCACTTGTTTGATATGGCGTTGGTTCTGTGTATGCCGTCCTCACTTAATACGTCACTTGTTTGAGATTGCGTTGGTTCTGTGTATGCCGTCCTCACTTAATAAGTCACTTGTTTGAGATTGCGTTGGTTCTGTGTATGCCGTCCTCACTTAATAAGTCACTTGTTTGAGATTGCGTTGGTTCTGTGTATGCCGTCCTCACTTAATACGTCACTTGTTTGATATGGCGTTGGTTCTGTGTATGTCGTCCTCACTTAATACGTATGTCGTCCTCACTTAATACGTCACTTGTTTGATATGGCGTTGGTTCTGTGTATGTCGTCCTCACTTAATACGTCACTTGTTTGATATGGCGTTGGTTCTGTGTATGTCGTCCTCACTTAATACGTCACTTGTTTGATATGGCGTTGGTTCTGTGTATGTCGTCCTCACTTAATACGTCACTTGTTTGAGATTGCGTTGGTTCTGTGTATGCCGTCCTCACTTAATACGTCACTTGTTTGAGATTGCGTTGGTTCTGTGTATGCCGTCCTCACTTAATACGTCACTTGTTTGAGATTGCGTTGGTTCTGTGTATGCCGTCCTCACTTAATACGTCACTTGTTTGAGATTGCATTGGTTCTGTGTATGCCGTCCTCACTTAATACGTCACTTGTTTGAGATTGCGTTGGTTCTGTGTATGTCGTCCTCCCTTAATACGTCACTTGTTTGAGATTGCGTTGGTTCTGTGTATGTCGTCCTCCCTTAATACGTCACTTGTTTGAGATTGCGTTGGTTCTGTGTATGCCGTCCTCCCTTAATACGTCACTTGTTTGAGATTGCGTTGGTTCTGTGTATGTCGTCCTCACTTAATACGTCACTTGTTTGATATTGCGTTGGTTCTGTGTATGCCGTCCTCACTTAATACGTCACTTGTTTGAGATTGCGTTGGTTCTGTGTATGCCGTCCTCCCTTAATACGTCACTTGTTTGAGATTGCGTTGGTTCTGTGTATGCCGTCCTCACTTAATACGTCACTTGTTTGATATTGCGTTGGTTCTGTGTATGCCGTCCTCCCTTAATACGTCACTTGTTTGAGATTGCGTTGGTTCTGTGTATGCCGTCCTCCCTTAATACGTCACTTGTTTGAGATTGCGTTGGTTCTGTGTATGTCGTCCTCACTTAATAAGTCACTTGTTTGAGATTGCGTTGGTTCTGTGTATGTCGTCCTCACTTAATAAGTCACTTGTTTGAGATTGCGTTGGTTCTGTGTATGCCGTCCTCACTTAATAAGTCACTTGTTTGAGATTGCGTTGGTTCTGTGTATGCCGTCCTCACTTAATAAGTCACTTGTTTGAGATTGCATTGGTTCTGTGTATGCCGTCCTCACTTAATACGTCACTTGTTTGAGATTGCGTTGGTTCTGTGTATGTCGTCCTCCCTTAATACGTCACTTGTTTGAGATTGCGTTGGTTCTGTGTATGTCGTCCTCCCTTAATACGTCACTTGTTTGAGATTGCGTTGGTTCTGTGTATGCCGTCCTCCCTTAATACGTCACTTGTTTGAGATTGCGTTGGTTCTGTGTATGTCGTCCTCACTTAATACGTCACTTGTTTGATATTGCGTTGGTTCTGTGTATGCCGTCCTCACTTAATACGTCACTTGTTTGAGATTGCGTTGGTTCTGTGTATGCCGTCCTCCCTTAATACGTCACTTGTTTGAGATTGCGTTGGTTCTGTGTATGCCGTCCTCACTTAATACGTCACTTGTTTGATATTGCGTTGGTTCTGTGTATGCCGTCCTCCCTTAATACGTCACTTGTTTGAGATTGCGTTGGTTCTGTGTATGCCGTCCTCCCTTAATACGTCACTTGTTTGAGATTGCGTTGGTTCTGTGTATGCCGTCCTCACTTAATACGTCACTTGTTTGAGATTGCGTTGGTTCTGTGTATGCCGTCCTCACTTAATAAGTCACTTGTTTGAGATTGCGTTGGTTCTGTGTATGCCGTCCTCACTTAATACGTCACTTGTTTGAGATTGCGTTGGTTCTGTGTATGCCGTCCTCACTTAATAAGTCACTTGTTTGAGATTGCGTTGGTTCTGTGTATGTCGTCCTCACTTAATAAGTCACTTGTTTGAGATTGCGTTGGTTCTGTGTATGTCGTCCTCACTTAATAAGTCACTTGTTTGAGATTGCGTTGGTTCTGTGTATGTCGTCCTCACTTAATAAGTCACTTGTTTGAGATTGCGTTGGTTCTGTGTATGTCGTCCTCACTTAATAAGTCACTTGTTTGAGATCGCGTTGGTTCTGTGTATGTCGTCCTCACTTAATAAGTCACTTGTTTGAGATTGCGTTGGTTCTGTGTATGTCGTCCTCACTTAATAAGTCACTTGTTTGATATTGCGTTGGTTCTGTGTATGTCGTCCTCACTTAATAAGTCACTTGTTTGAGATTGCGTTGGTTCTGTGTATGCCGTCCTTAGCATTTTGTTTCCTAATTTTACTTTATATTTATTTCTCTTAAAAGCATCTTTATGTCTCTTAAAAGTTTGCCGATTTGTAATCACCCGTGAACGGGGCACTAGTCCCGGATTTGATGGTGAATAAATAAAGTATATTATTATTATTATTACACATGTTTCATGTTTATTTGGTTTCTTTTCCGACGTAACTCGAAATATGGTCGAACCAAAGCTAACGTCCGTGCACGAGCATATAATTATTGATTCCATTAAGACACGAACATCCGTGTATGTCCTCAATAACACGAACATCCGTGTATATCATCAATAACACGAACATCCGTGTATATCATCAATAACACGAACATCCGTGTATATCATCAATAACACGAACATCCGTGTATATCATCAATAACACGAACATCCGTGTATATCATCAATAACACGAACATCCGTGTATATCATCAATAACACGAACATCCGTGTATATCATCAATAACACGAACATCCGTGTATGTCATCAATAACACGACGAGGGCCGCTCCCGCCCAAACAGCTGTCTCCGTCCGTCAACAACAAGTGACGTCTACGCCAGCGACTTCGCCTGCGCACTCTCCACTCTCCACGAGGAATATTTGATACATGCTTGATGCATGTTTGATGCATGTTTGATGTATGTGAAGACCCCGACTGGACAAGCTTTACCTGGCAACACGTGTATATGTTTACATTAAGACGACTCCATACAAGGCTAATCCTCTGGTACCTGTGAACTTTACTTTGACCCTCATGGTTCAGCTACTTATAGACGGAGCAGAATCAACAAGTCGACTCTCTCCGTTTACGTCATACGAGACAGGAATATTACTGACGGGTCTGCCCCTAGTGGCTCGTCGTGGAACCTTCTAGGACGAAACGTCTCAACATCTTGTTTTGTTGCTGTTGTTGTTGTTGTTGTTGTTGGATGTTATTAGAGAGTAGGTCAACATGACTGGTAGATTTAACAAGATTGAACAAGATTGCCATCCCAAACAACAAGTTCCAGGCAGACAAGGAAGCCATTGGCTTATCGAGAGTCCAACAATTTTTTCATCCATGTGTAGCCCTATTTTTAAACATATTCACACTACTAGCATTAACACAATCATTTGGCAGTTTGTTCCATTCATTTATCACCCTCTGTGAAAAAGAGTACTTTCTCATGTCCAACCTACACTGCTCCTTAACTAATGCTACTTTGTGTCCTCTGGTTCTACTGCCTTCTTTAAGTTTGAAGAACATAATCCTATCAACATCCTCATAACCATTCACTATTTTAAACACTTCTATTTGGTCTCCTCTTAGTCTCCTGGTCTCTAGTTTTGTCAAACCACATTGGAATAAGCGACTTTCATAACAAAGGTCTCAATTCTGGAATCATTTTAGTTGCTCTTTGTTGTGTTCTTTCTAGCTTGTCTATGTCCTTTTTACGATACGGCCTCCATTCTTGAATACAATATTCCAAATGTGGTCTAACTATTGCTTTGTACAGGGGTACAATTAGCTGTTTCTCCTTATACGTGATAGTTCTCCTAATTAGCACTAGAATTTGATTTCCTTTCGAAGCAGCAATCCCACATTGCTCTGAAACTTTCATGTCATTTCAAGTCCTTTTCTTGTGTGGTTCTACCTAGTACAGCATCCCCCATTTTATATTCTTCGTCCATGTTTCCATGTTCTATGTATATACATTTACACTTACAAAAATTTAATAACATTTGCCATTTTTCTGACCATTTAACTAATTTATCTAGATCATCCTGTAAACTTTGTTTATGTGTATCATGTATATGTATCATGTATGTGTATCATATGTATATGTATATATATATATATATATATATATTTATATATATATATATATATATATATATATATATATATATATATATATATATATATATATATATATATATATATATTTATATATATATATATATATATATATATATATATATATATATATATATATATATATATATATATATATATATATATATATATATATATATATATATATATATATATATATATATATATATATATATATATATATATATATATATACAAACAACTGCCCTAAATGTTCTGATTTATTGCCCTAAAATTTAGTAAATGGAGCTGGAAGTGAGCCGATGTCTTCTGTGGTAAAAACTGAGCTGAAATACTCATTCAGGACCTCTGCCATTTGAAACCCGTCTGAAATTATGTTTCCACTGTTGTTTTCCAGTGGTCTGGTAGGAAGTTAACAATATAATAATCTTGTCTTGTCTTGCCTTGTCAGCGTCTTTTATTGCATGAAAAAACAGTATACAAATATACATCATCGTAAATATATTATTTATTACACCATAAAGTTTCTACATTTAAAGATAATTAATTAGCCTGAAAGATATCAGGCAGTAAATGCATTAATATACATGTACGAAGTACATGTATATTAATGCTATCTCGAGTAGACTCACACGATGATACATGTACGAAGTACATGATGCTATCTCGAGTAGACTCACACGATGATACATGTACGAAGTACATGATGCTATCTCGAGTAGACTCACACGATGATACATGTACGAAGTACATGATGCTATCTCGAGTAGACTCACACGATGATACATGTACGAAGTACATGATGCTATCTCGAGTAGACTCACACGATGATACATGTACGAAGTACATGATGCTATCTCGAGTAGACTCACACGATGATACATGTACGAAGTACATGATGCTATCTCGAGTAGACTCACACGATGATACATGTACGAAGTACATGATGCTATCTCGAGTAGACTCACACGATGATACATGTACGAAGTACATGATGCTATCTCGAGTAGACTCACACGATGATACATGTACGAAGTACATGATGCTATCTCGAGTAGACTCACACGATGATATCGCAATGATATCGCAATGGTTACGAAACCACATTTACCTGTGCTATATTACAATAGTATTGCAATAGGGACATGACTATCACAACATTGAAAGTTCTCCCCGTGGACATCTGACCATCGCAGACAGCCGCGTGGCGACTGTGCCATTCCTCTAGATCTACACATGGCAAATAATGTAATTAACTTTTTCTCTGGATTTGTACGCACGCGAACACAAATCCAGGGTCATTCTACCAGTGCAATGGACTTCCATGCAATAATTAGGCTCATATATAGTATACGGCTTTCCCGCAACTATTCAATATAAAGTGGCATCTCGCAATGAACACTCCCGGTGTAAGGAACAACGTCCAAACAGACAGCTGCCTATCGATATGAAGTATCCCGGTGTAAGGAACAACGTCCAAACAGACAGCTGCCTCTCGATATGAAGTATCCCGGTGTAAGGAACAACGTCCAAACAGACAGCTGTCTCTCGATATGAAGTATCCCGGTGTAAGGAACAGCGTCCAAACAGACAGCTGTCTCTCGGTATGAAGTATCCCGGTGTAAGGAACAACGTCCAAACAGACAGCTGTCTCTCGGTATGAAGTATCCCGGTGTAAGGAACAACGTCCAAACAGACAGCTGTCTCTCGATATGAAGTATCCCGGTGTAAGGAACAACGTCCAAACAGACAGCTGTCTCTCGATATGAAGTATCCCGGTGTAAGGAACAACGTCCAAACAGACAGCTGTCTCTCGGTATGAAGTATCTCGGTGTAAGGAACAGCGTCCAAACAGACAGCTGTCTCTCGGTATGAAGTATCTCGGTGTAAGGAACAGCGTCCAAACAGACAGCTGCCTCTCGATATGAAGTATCCCGGTGTAAGGAACAACGTCCAAACAGACAGCTGCCTCTCGATATGAAGTATCTCGGTGTAAGGAACAACGTCCAAACAGACAGCTGTCTCTCGATATGAAGTATCTCGGTGTAAGGAACAGCGTCCAAACAGACAGCTGTCTCTCGATATGAAGTATCCCGGTGTAAGGAACAACGTCCAAACAGACAGCTGTCTCTCGGTATGAAGTATCCCGGTGTAAGGAACAACGTCCAAACAGACAGCTGTCTCTCGATATGAAGTATCCCGGTGTAAGGAACAACATCCAAACAGACAGCTGTCTCTCGATATGAAGTATCCCGGTGTAAGGAACAACGTCCAAACAGATAGCTGTCTCTCGATATGAAGTATCTCGGTGTAAGGAACAGCGTCCAAACAGACAGCTGTCTCTCGATATGAAGTATCCCGGTGTAAGGAACAACGTCCAAACAGACAGCTGTCTCTCGGTATGAAGTATCCCGGTGTAAGGAACAACGTCCAAACAGACAGCTGTCTCTCGATATGAAGTATCCCGGTGTAAGGAACAACATCCAAACAGACAGCTGTCTCTCGATATGAAGTATCCCGGTGTAAGGAACAACATCCAAACAGACAGCTGTCTCTCGGTATGAAGTATCCCGGTGTAAGGAACAACGTCCAAACAGACAGCTGTCTCTCGGTATGAAGTATCCCGGTGTAAGGAACAACGTCCAAACAGACAGCTGTCTCTCGGTATGAAGTATCCCGGTGTAAGGAACAACGTCCAAACAGACAGCTGTCTCTCGGTATGAAGTATCCCGGTGTAAGGAACAACGTCCAAACAGACAGCTGTCTCTCGGTATGAAGTATCCCGGTGTAAGGAACAACGTCCAAACAGACAGCTGTCTCTCGGTATGAAGTATCCCGGTGTAAGGAACAACGTCCAAACAGACAGCTGTCTCTCGGTATGAAGTATCCCGGTGTAAGGAACAACGTCCAAACAGACAGCTGCCTATCGATATGAAGTATCCCGGTGTAAAGAACAACCGCTTAAAAGGAACAACTATTAATCCCTGTTTTGCCCTGCACTGTTAGTTCCTTCTATCGGGGATATAACCGGGTCCGCCGTTGATTTGCCCCGAGTCGTGCGGTGGAAGACACGTGAGTCGCAATACAAACCAGGCCTGAACAAACCTGGCCTGAACAAACCAGGCCTGAACAAACCTGGCCTGAACAAACCTGGCCTGAACACCGAGAAACCGCCGAAATAGGATGGCGAAGGTGTGATGGTGTCATTCATTCCCGCAAGGTGGCGAGCATGCTCCGTTCTACAGCAACCTCGCACATGCCGCGTTATGGAGTTAAGTTTAAATCCTGAATGGCATATCCAGCCATAGTTCAACTTTGTTATTAAAATAGGATTTAAAAAAAATTTATTTATGTGCACGTTATTGTCTTTTTTCTAATTTAGAACCCCTTTTTCCGAAAAGAAACTCTTCTGAACTGCATTAACTTCAGCTACATGTTCCACGTGCTGGACAAAGTACACCAACCGTAATTACATCAAATAAACACGGCTCTCACGTAGCCTGTCTGACTCGACGACACGTGTGACAGCTGGCGTCGTAAGTAAGTTAACAGTAGTGACGCAGCATGTTGGCTTCGAGTGTTACCCATACTTCGAGTACTACCCATACTTCGAGTGTTACCCATACTTCACAAACACGCAAAATACTCATATTTTCAACAAGTTAACACCGATAGTTTGGGTACAGTTGTCGTAGGCCAGCAAACAAACAAGTTTTCAAGGGACAGTGGAAGAGAGGACGGCCACTGGAGAGGTGGAGTGACCAGATCAAAAGTGATACTGGGCTGCCATTGTGGACAGCAGAGCGGCACACAGTAGATATAGGGCAGGATGGACGACAGCCACCTCCTGGGGGACAGCGACCTCCTGGGGGACAGCGACCTCCTGGGGGACAGCGACCTCCTGGGGGACAGCGACCTCCTGGGGGTCAGCCACCTCCTGGGGGACAGCCACCTCCTGGGGGTCAGCCACCTCCTGGGGGACAGCCACCTCCTGGGGACAGCGACCTCCTGGGGGACAGCCACCTCCTGGGGGTCAGCCACCTCCTGGGGGACAGCCACCTCCTGGGGGACAGCCACCTCCTGGGGACAGCCACCTCCTGGGGGACAGCCACCTCCTGGGGGACAGCCACCTCCTGATGGGCAGCCACCTCCTGGGGGACAGCCACCTCCTGGGGGACAGCCACCTCGTGGGGGACAGCCACCTCCTGGGGGACAGCCACCTCCTGGGGGACAGCCACCTCGTGGGGGACAGCCACCTCCTTGGGGACAGCCACCTCCTGGGGGACAGCCACCTCCTGGGGACAGCGACCTCCTGGGGGACAGCCACCTCCTGGGGGTCAGCCACCTCCTGGGGGACAGCAACCTCCAGGAGGACAGCCACCTCCTGATTATTTCCCACTCCTATCACAATTTACCTTCTTTAGATCCCTGTGTTTTTCATACATCTATAAACAACTTCTGCATTGCAAACTGATTTAGAGATTGTCTGACCCTTTTGTGCTGCTGTGCCTCTGAGTCGGGTCCATAATATTATTATTCAGGGGCTGCAGTAGTTTCCTTCTTCTTCTTCTCCTTCTTCTTCTCCAACTTATTCTTTTTCTACTTCATCTACTGCTTCTTCTCCTTCTTCTTCTTCTTCTTCTTTCTCTTCTCCTCCTTCTTCTACTTCTTCTTCTACTTCTTCTTCTTCTACTTCATATTATCCATCTCCTTCGTCTCCTTCTCATTCTACTTCTTCTTCTTCGTTTTCTTCTTCTTCTACTTCTATTTCTCCTCCTTCTTCTACTAGTTCTTCTACATCTTCTTATCCTTCTTCTTCTACTTCTTCTTCTACTTTTTCTTACTATTATTAGTGTTGCTTTTGTTATTATTATTATTATTATTATTATTATGACTACTACAACAATAAACTGGCTGCAGACAGGCCGCGGAAAACCCAATCATTTGTTGTGATTTGCGCCAAACAAAAAGGTAAATGCCGGAAGTGACGTGACTTAACTGTGACGTCACACTAGTTCCCCGCGCGTTAGACGTGCTGTAGTATTACTACTGGGTGATATTTTGACACCGAAGATTACTTGTCAAGTAGAGTCAACGCGGGTGATGTCAACTCTCGTTCGAAGGTCAACGATCTGACCTGTGGTCGAGGTCAGTGTGACCTCCGCCTGGGTCCGAGTGACTGGTAACACCACTTGGCCACAACAGATTACGTGACACGTGGGGATCACGTGGGCGCATCATACACCAATGATACCTCTGCCATTGCCAGTCGACTCAAATGGAACAAACTGTCAAATGATTGTGTTAATGCTATCAGGGTGAATTTGTTTTAAAATAAATAAAAACCATATATCTGATAAGGGTGGACTATACATACATTAAGAAATGGGACTCTCGATAAGTCAATGGTTTCGTTGTCCACTGTCTGGGGCTCGTACTTTTGAATAACAAACTTGTTAAATCTTGTTAAATGGTGTGATTCCATTGATGAGAAGGAACAGCTTCGCGCAGCAATTGCAGATGGGCTGGAGGCTGGAGGTTGGAGGCTGGAGGCTGGAGGTTGGAGGCTGGAGGTTGGAGGCTGGAGGCTGGAGGCTGGAGGCTGGATGCTTCAACAGAAGTAGAAATGGTGTTTGCGTGAACGTGTCTGCTGGGGACTAACGCACCTGACCAACGAATGGCGGAGGGCGCGGTAGAAATTGTACGCTTTGGGTTTGCTTTTTGTTTACTGCAAGATGTATATGTAACATATGTAACAAGATGTAACAATATGACATATGTTTGTTTACTGTAAGATGTAACAATGTGACATATGTTTGTTTACTGCAAGATGTAACAATGTTACATATATTTGTTTACTGCAAGATGTAACAATGTGACATATGTAACAAGATGTAACAATGTGACATATGTAACAAGATGTAACAATGTGACATATGTTTGTTTACTGCAAGATGTAACAATGTGACATATGTTTGTTTACTGCAAGATGTAACAATGTGACATATGTAACAAGATGTAACAATGTGACATGTGTAACAAGATGGAACAATGTGACATATGTAACAAGATGTAACAATGTGACATATGAAAGTAATGAAATGAAAGTAACATAAACAACAGTGTTAACATTCCTGTGCAACTGAATATTTTGGCAGATAACAATGATATCGTTACTGATTTGTACTAGGCTGGTGGAGGAGTCACGTGATATGCACGTGATTACACAGCTCCGTTGATTCCAGTCAAAGGTGGAACGATACAAAGAATTATCGCCGTCTGTCTCCCGACAGCAGGTAATTCATCTCCATGGCTGCTTTGTCCTGCTTATAAGGGTGTCGGGCTGTCACGCGGCTCGTGAGGGTGTCGGGCTGTCACGCGGCTAGTGAGGATGTCGGGTTGTCACGCGGCTCGTGAGGGTGTCGGGCTGTCACGCGGCTAGTGAGGATGTCGGGCTGTCACGCGGCTAGTGAGGATGTCGGGTTGTCACGCGGCTCGTGAGGGTGTCGGGCTGTCACGCGGCTAGTGAGGATTTCGGGCTGTCACGCGGCTCATGAGGGTGTCGGGCTGTCACGCGGCTCGTGAGGGTGTCGGGCTGTCACGCGGCTCGTGAGGGTGTCGGGCTGTCACGCGGTGTTTACTGAGACAGTTTGTTGGCGAAACAAAACCCGGCCGCTGAGAAATCATCACGTCGAGTAGTCAGGCGGGCGTGTATGGGCGTGTATGGGCGTGTATGGGCGTGTATGGGCGGGCGTGTATAGGCGTGCGTGTATGGGCGTGTATGGGCGTGTATGGGCGTGCGTGTATGGGCGTGCGTGCATGGGCGTGCGTGCATGGGCGTGCGTGCATGGGCGTGCGTGCATGGGCGTGCGTGCATGGGCGTGCGTGCATGGGCGTGCGTGTATGGGCGTGCGTGTATGGGCGTGCGTGTATGGGCGTGCGTGTATGGGCGTGCGTGTATGGGCGTGCGTGTATGGGCGTGCGTGTATGGGCGTGCGTGTATGGGCGTGCGTGCATGGGCGTGCGTGCATGGGCGTGCGTGCATGGGCGTGCGTGTATGGGCGTACGCGTATGGGCGTGCGCGTATGGGCGTGCGTGTATGGGCGTGCGTGTATGGGCGTGCGCGTATGGGCGTGCATGTATGGGCGTGCGTGTATGGGCGCGCGTGTATGGGCGTGCGTGTATGGGCGTGCGTGCATGGGCGTGCGTGTATGGGCGTGCGTGTATGGGCGTGCGTGTATGGGCGCGCGTGTATGGGCGTGCGTGTATGGGCGTGCGTGCATGGGCGTGCGTGTATGGGCGTGCGTGTATGGGCGTGCGTGTATGGGCGTGCGCGTATGGGCGTGCGTGTATGGGCGTGTATGGGCGTGCGTGTATGGGCGTGCGTGTATGGGCGTGCGTGTATGGGCGTGCGTGTATGGGCGCGCGTGTTTGTATCCTGCATCAATGTAAAGTTAATAATTATATTTTCATAAGCATACATAAGTATGCGCTGTCTGAAACCGGGAAGATGTAAACTACACAGGAATGGGGAGAGCATCCTCACGCAGAGAGGGAAGGAGGGAGAGTCTAAGCAAAGGGAAACGAGAGATCTCCCAACGGGAAAGGGTACGGAACTGATAAAAACAAGAGCGAGACACGTGATATATGTAGGGGAAACAGAACGTATAATACACGCACACGCCTGCACAGATGACCCTAATAGGCCGTAGTTCTTGTTGACTCATCGCTCGGGTCAAGAGCTGTTGTCTGGTCGATAAACCCACGCTCGTTGGGCGATAGAACAACCATTGATTTTATCTCTGGTTCGTGAGTTCAGTCCCGGGCGTCTCCCGGCGAAAGCAGGCCCAAGTACGGCAAGCCGCCGAGACCTCGCGAGGTACTATACCGCTCGCTCGCCTTTAAGCAATTAGTCGATTTTCGTCTCCAGTCGATATTCAATGAAACGCGTTGGTGAGCACGTAGCCGCTGTCCTCTCAAGGTCATGTTTACGTGCATCAAGGACGACACGCCGAGGGTTGTGGATGGTTCGTGATAACGCACCAATAAACTAACAGTGAAGCACACACTATCATGGCGACACACACACTATCATGGCGACACACACACTGTCATGGCGACACACACACTATCATGGCGACACACACACTGTCATGGCGACACACACACTATCATGGCGACACACACACTGTCATGGCGACACACACACTATCATGGCGACACACACACTGTCATGGCGACACACACACTATCATGGCGGCAAACACACTGTCATGGCGACACACACACTGTCTTGGCGACAGATTTGTCGGAATGAGCGTTGGTCGCAATCTAGGAAACAACTCCGCAGTTTGAGTGCGCTTTAATGGATGCTACGATGATCTAGTTAGGCCTGTCAAAAGTAGGACAGTTCAAACTGACCAACATTGCTGGCAGAATGATCTAGTTAGGCCTGTCAAAAGTACGACAGTTCAAACTGACCAACATTGCTGGCAGATGGAGTTACTTCCTGGCGAATATATTTTGAAACGCACCAGGGCGTGTATTTGTAGTTCGACCACTCACATATATTTATCAGTTGTCGAAGCGCCTAAGATTGACCGGAAGGAATAAACTAGCCATTGTCCATTCTATTAGTATCCCTTGGTTGCGACAAAGGTACAATTCATGGATTACACAGGC
>OY759264.1:62574943-62584943 GCA_963662155.1 Lamellibrachia columna | reverse complement strand
TGTTTTTCGTCTTTGTTATAAGATTATAGGTTTAGCGGGCCGCGGGCTTGTGGGCCGTGGGCTAACCCGTCTTTGGCCCGCGGGTATGGGCCGGGCCTGGGCCTGAAACTTGCGGGCCGTGGGCTTATCCGTCTTTGGCCCGGCGCGTATGGGCCGGGCCTGGGCCTGAAACTTGCGGGCCGGGCCTGGGCCAAACATTCATGGTCTGGGTCGGGCCTGGGCCTAAATTCTAGTTTGCGGGCGTGGTCCGGGCCGGGCTTGAACATTTTTTGCGGGCCTGGGCCGGGCCTGGACTCTAACTGCTAATTGCGCGCCGGGCTTGGGCTCAAATTATAGGCCCGCGCAGGGCACTAGTGTGTATATATATATGGGTGGTTCAACCAAAGACTAAAGAGCTCCTAAATCGACTATTTCCACCAAGGAACTCTTTGAACCGATATTTTATCAGTTATAAATATCTTTTTTCGAAATTGTTTTTAATTGAAAAGAATTTTTTTCACACATAAAATATATATATAATGAGTGTAAATTAGATTATTTATTTTCACATTCATTGCCTGCACAATGCACGATACGATCTACCGTCTTTCTGCCGAGAAACTGGGAATCGGTGCTGTCTACGAACAGTGCACAGCGAGTATGCTAGTGTTACGAAGACAAACAATGTCGGCCCGCGCGAATAGCCGCGATAAAAGCGGCGTAAGGCAATCGAGTCTCGAGTGTTTACGCGTGTATTACTCACTAACGCACAAAAAAGTTTCTGCAAAGTAGTGCCTTTTTGCATAACTCTCTTTAGGCCACACAACGCTTTCTTGGACCATAATTTAGGCACATGTTTACTCGTGCTTTCAGGCGGAATCTCGCTTTTACGCGTTAAGCCCCTAGCCCTAGGCCACGAGGCGCTGTACGCTGGAATACGTGCGTTATTCCCGGCAAGATGCAAGATGCTGCCTAGGCCCAGAGTCTCCGTCTAGGCCCAGAGCCTGTGTCTAGGCCCAGAGTCTCCGTCTAGGCCCAGAGTCTCCGTCTAGACTCAGAGCCTGTGTCTAGGCCCAGAGTCTCCGTCTAGGCCCAGAGCCTCCGTCTAGGCCCAGAGTCTCCGTCTAGGCACGGAGCCTCTGTCTAGGCCCAGAGTCTCCGTCTAGACTCAGAGCCTGTGTCTAGACCCAGAGTCTCCGTCTAGACCCAGAGTCTGTATCTAGGCCCATAGTCTCTGTCTAGACCCAGAGTCTCTGTCTAGACACAGAGTCTCCGTCTACACTCAGAGTCTGTGTCTAGGCCCAGAGTCTCCGTCTAGACCCAGAGTATCTGTCTAGACCCAGAGCCTGTGTCTAGGCCCAGAGTCTCCGTCTAGGCCCATAGCCTGTGTCTAGGCCCAGAGTCTCCGTCTAGACTCAGAGCCTGTGTCTAGGCCCAGAGTCTCCGTCTAGACCCAGAGCCTGTGTCTAGGCCCATAGTCTCCGTCTAGACTCAGAGCCTGTGTCTAGGCCCAGAGTCTCCGTCTAGGCCCAGAGCCTGTGTCTAGGCACAAAGCCTCTGTCTAGACCCAGAACCTCTGTCTAGACCCAGAGTCTCTGTCTATACGCAAAAGGTGTGCTTCTGTCTAGGCCCAGAGTCTCCGTCTAGGCCCAGAGCCTGTGTCTAGGCACATAGCCTCTGTCTAGACCCAGAACATCTGTCTAGAACCAGAGTCTCTGTCTAGACGCAAAAGGTGTGCCCCTGTCTAGGCCCAGAGCCTCCGTCTATGCTCAAGAGCCTCTATCTAGACATAGAGCCTCTGTTTAGACCCAGAGTCTCTGTCTAGACCCAGAACCTTGTTCTAGGTCCAGAGCCTCTGTCTAGACCCATAGTCTCTGTTTAGACACAGAGCATCTGTCTAGGCCTATGTCTATGCCCAGAGCCTATATGTCTAGACCCAGAGCCTCTGTCTATGCTCAGAGCCTCTGTCCAAACTCTGAGCCTCTGTCTAGGTCCACAGCCTATGTCTATGTCGTTCCGCCGATGCGGTTTACCACGGCAAGTAATACATTTATGTTACGGTCTGCGGTTTGGTTAAAAATAACCGAGGAACTTTGCCCGAGAGAGACGGAGGTACGCGACCGGCCGTCGACCGTAAACAACGGCGAGACGGGGGCTGCCTGAGCGTGTACTGACGACTGGCGGACAGGATTGCCCACTGGACTGGCTGAGTTTTTTCCAGCCCAAAGTCCTACACTTGGACTTGGTCGATGCGTGGACGTATTAGTAGCTATCGTGACTAATAATTTATACTCGTTTGGCTTTAACTTTAATCGTTAGCGTAGAAAAGAAAATCGGCAGTGCAGATGTAGACCAAAGTGCAGACTTACTAACCGTTGGCTGATTGGTCTTCATCAGGAAAGTTATATCGCCCGAAAACAACATAGGCCTACCTGTCAAGTGTCAACTCTCAAGCACAAGCCGTGAGACTCACTGTTTTGCATTAAATGTCTCGCGGCAACCGTCTCAAATCTCACGCATATTTTCATAATATTTAGCAATGAAAACTATGAAAAAAAAATTCCACTTTTTGCGAAAACAAGACACATGTTTTATTTGTGTGTCGCAGGCGAAGACCTCGGTTAATTTTACTGGTGATATCCGCCTTTGGCTTTTACCGAATAACGTGTGAAACGCGGTCAGTGATTCGTCAGTAACTGAGCGTCAACCAATGAGATTTCCTGTTGGAAAGTAATGTAACCACATGTTGAAGATGAGCTTTACTTTACTTTTAGAATAAAAAGTATCTTCACAGACAGACACACACTGACACTGACACTGACACATATACTGACGCTGGCACAGACACATACACTGACACAGATAATGACACTGACACTGACACAAGCACAAGCACAATCATAAACACAAACACAAACACAAACACAAACACAAACACAAACACAAACACAAACACAAACACAGACACATATACAGACACTGACACAAATAGTGACACTGACACAGACACTGACACAAGCACAGACACAGACACAGACACAGACACAGACACAGATAGTGACACTGATACAGACACAGACACAAACACAAACACAAACACAAACACAAACACAAACACAGACACAGACACAGACACAGACACATACACAGACACAGACACAGACACATACACATACACAGACACAGACACAGACACTGACACTGACACTGACACAGACACAAACACAGACATAGACACATACACATACACATACACAGACACAGACACAGACACATATACTGACACTGACACAGACACTGACACTAACACAGATACTGACACTTACACTGACACAGGTGTCCAAGTGCTCTCGATACTCACAGAGGCCCGCGACTTCGCGGGCTGCGGCCCCTGGACCATAGCTGGGTACATTTCTCAAACCTACGAACCGTCTACGGATTTACAGCTATGTAATAAGTCATATCTTATTGTGTAATAAAGCACACATTTACAATGGCGTGTCCAGGGGTAGGGGGTTCGTCCGAACACCCTATTTTTTATAAATCACATAGTTATTTCCGAACCCTATACATTTTAATTTGCACACATTTGTTTCTGCTTATCAGAAGACCTGGGGAGTACCCAGTCTACTTGCCCGTTATGTAGGTCAACCCAGTTCACCCGAACTCAGGCTGTGTCCTACACCCATCTGTGCCTACAAGACTTTGTAGTCTGCAGCAAAAGGTTGGTTGTTTTGAATCTGTTCAGTACAGAAACTACTTATACCTTTTTCACTTGGACTATTTTAATATCGCAGTGGCGGAGTTGGGCGATCGCTAATATCCAACTATACCTATTCATATACATTATTATTCCAACTGTGCGTGTGTAATTTATAACCCACAAAACTACTTTATATGAAAGTTTGATTTACTTCAAAAACCTAGGGTGTCCCTAAATTCAGTGACAAGGCTCCACGCCTTGGAGAGCGCGCCGGTCAGTCTGAGTACCCCAGGGGTTAGCCCACAATTAGTCTGAGTACCCCAGGGGTTAGACCACAATTAGTTATTTTTTATTGGTGGTCAGTGCTGCATTTGTTTGGTTTCTTTCAAATTATTTTGTTTTAACTTTCATTATAAAAAAATTACACTTCGTTTCCCAGAAAGACATTCTAAACTTGATACCCCTTAATTTAGGGGCAAACCGGAGAACGGAGAATTTAAAAACACAACCCAATAAACAATGTTGCTGCGGAACTAATAAGCAATTATCAAACAACACTTAAAAGTTATAATGCTGCAGAACATAACCACGCCTTCACTCACTTAGTACTGTGTATATTTACAACCACGCCATCACTCACTTAGTACTGTGTATATGTACAACCACGCCTTCACTCACTTAGTACAGTGTATATGTGCAACCACGCCTTCACTCACTTAGTACTGTGTATATGTACAACCACGCCTTCACTCACTTAGTACAGTGTATATGTACAACCACGCCTTCACTCACTTAGTACTGTGCATATGTACAACCACGCCTTCACTCACTTAGTACTGTGTATATGTACAACTACGCCTTTACTCACTTAGTACAGTGTACATGTACAACCACGCCTTTACTCACTTAGTACTGTGTATATGTACAACCACGCCTTCACTCACTTAGTACAGTGTATATGTACAACCACGCCTTCACTCACTTAGTACTGTGTATATGTACAACTACGCCTTTACTCACTTAGTACAGTGTACATGTGCAACCACGCCTTTACTCACTTAGTACAGTGTATATGTACAACCACGCCTTCAATCACTTAGTACAGTGTATATGTACAACCACGCCTTCACTCACTTAGCACTGTGTATATGTGCAACCACGCCTTCACTCACTTAGTACTGTGTATATGTACAACCACGCCTTCACTCACTTAGTACAGTGTATATGCACAACCACGCCTTCACTCACTTAGTACTGTGTATATGTACAACCACGCCTTTACTCACTTAGTACAGTGTATATGTACAACCACGCCTTTACTCACTTAGTACAGTGTATATGTACAACCACGCCTTCACTCACTTAATACAGTGTATATGTACAACCACGCCTTCACTCACTTAGTACTGTGTATATGTACAACCACGCCTTCACTCACTTAGTACAGTGTATATGTACAACCACGCCTTCACTCACTTAGTAGAGTGTATATGTACAACCACGCCTTCACTCACTTAGTACTGTGTATATGTACAACCATGCCTTCACTCACTTAGTACTGTGTATATGTACAACTACGCCTTTACTCACTTAGTACAGTGTACATGTACAACCACGCCTTTACTCACTTAGTACCGTGTATATGTACAACCACGCCTTTACTCACTTAGTACTGTGTATATGTACAACCACGCCTTTACTCACTTAGTACAGTGTATATGTACAACCACGCCTTTACTCACTTAGTAGAGTGTACATGTACAACCACGCCTTTACTCACTTAGTACAGTGTATATGTACAACCACGCCTTCACTCACTTAGTACAGTGTATATGTACAACCACGCCTTCACTCACTTAGTATTGTGTATATGTGCAACCACGCCTTCACTCACTTAGTACTGTGTATATGTACAACCACGCCTTCACTCACTTAGTACAGTGTATATGTACAACCACGCCTTCACTCACTTAGTACTGTGTATATGTACAACCATGCCTTCACTCACTTAGTACTGTGTATATGTACAACTACGCCTTTACTCACTTAGTACAGTGTACATGTACAGCCACGCCTTTACTCACTTAGTACAGTGTATATGTACAACCACGCCTTTACTCACTTAGTACAGTGTATATGTACAACCACGCCTTCACTCACTTAGTACAGTGTATATGTACAACCACGCCTTCACTCACTTAGTACTGTGTATATGTACAACCACGCCTTCACTCATTTAGTACAGTGTATATGTACAACCACGCCTTCACTCACTTAGTAGAGTGTATATGTACAACCACGCCTTCACTCACTTAGTGCTGTGTATATGTACAACCATGCCTTCACTCACTTAGTACTGTGTATATGTACAACTACGCCTTTACTCACTTAGTACAGTGTACATGTACAACCACGCCTTTACTCACTTAGTACCGTGTATATGTACAACCACGCTTTTACTCACTTAGTACTGTGTATATGTACAACCACGCCTTTACTCACTTAGTACAGTGTATATGTACAACCACGCCTTTACTCACTTAGTACAGTGTACATGTACAACCACGCCTTTACTCACTTAGTACAGTGTATATGTACAACCACGCCTTTACTCACTTAGTACTGTGTATATGTACAACCACGCCTTTACTCACTTAGTACAGTGTACATGTACAACCACGCCTTTACTCACTTAGTACAGTGTATATGTACAACCTCGCATTCACTCACTTAGTACAGTGTATATGTACAACCACGCCTTTACTCACTTAGTACAGTGTACATGTACAACCACGCCTTTACTCACTTAGTACAGTGTATATGTACAACCACGCCTTTACTCACTTAGTACTGTGTATATGTACAACCACGCCTTTACTCACTTAGTACAGTGTACATGTACAACCACGCCTTTACTCACTTAGTACAGTGTATATGTACAACCTCGCATTCACTCACTTAGTACAGTGTATATGTACAACCACGCCTTCACTCACTTAGTAGAGTGTATATGTACAACCATGCCTTCACTCACTTAGTACTGTGTATATGTACAACTACGCCTTTACTCACTTAGTACAGTGTACATGTACAACCACGCCTTTACTCACTTAGTACAGCGTATATGTACAACCACGCCTTTACTCACTTAGTACAGCGTATATGTACAACCACGCCTTTACTCACTTAGTACAGTGTATATGTACAACCACGCCTTTACTCGCTTAGTCTATGTACATATCGTAACGATAAAACCTGCAGTGCACGTTTTTGTTGTAGTGATGGACATATTAGTAACAGGTAAATCCTGGCCTTGCTCCACGATCTCTACGCCACACCCACGCCTCTGTCCTGGCCTTGCTCCACGGTCTCTACGCCACACCCACGCCTCTGTCCTGGCCTTGCTCCACGGTCTCTACGCCACACCCACGCCTCTGCAGCATGATCTAGGCGGGATCTAAGCGGGATCTAGGCTGGATCTAGGCGGGATCTAGGCGGGATCTAGGCGGGATCTAGGCGGGATCTAGGCGGGATCTAGTGGACACACAAATACACTGCACATTGTAAAGGTTTGATTCACTTGACAGCGTTGACACACTATATCAATAACGAGTTTGACTTTGTAAGGATTTTTCTTCCAACCTGAAACCGTTTGTTTAGAATATAAATAAACATGAGAAGGCGAACGTTCTGGCAATTCTAAAAAAACATGCTCGGGCAATCGTTATTGATACTGATCTAAACAATGGTCTGACAAGCGATGTTATTGATACTGATCTAAACAATGGTCTGACAAGCGATGTTATTGATACTGATCTAAACAATGGTCTGACAAACGATGTTATTGATACTGATCTAAACAATGGTCTGACAAACGATGTTATTGATACTGATCTAAACAATGGTCTGACAAGCGATGTTATTGATACTGATCTAAACAATGGTCTGACAAGCGATGTTATTGATACTGATCTAAACAATGGTCTGACAAACGATGTTATTGATACTGATCTAAACAATGGTCTGACAAACGATGTTATTGATACTGATCTAAACAATGGTCTGACAAGCGATGTTATTGATACTGATCTAAACAATGGTCTGACAAGCGATGTTATTGATACTGATCTAAACAATGGTCTGACAAGCGATGTTGGTCGCATGAGTGACCACCTGTTCGTTCGTTCAGCCAACAAAATCAGCTGCACGCTCGGGCCACACCGATACATGGCCATAACGGCTGCACGCTCGGGCCACACCGATACATGGCCGTAACGGCTGCACACTCGAGCCACACCGATACATGGCCATAACGGCTGCACGCTCTGGCCACACCGATACATGGCCGTAACGGCTGCACGCTCGGGCCACACCGATACATTGCCATAACGGCTGCACGCTCGGGCCACACCGATACATGGCCGTAACGGCTGCACGCTCGGGCCAAACCGATACTTGGCCTAACATTAGGCCACACACACTATATGCCTAGCCTACAGAGTGAAAAAACGTAATCCTACAGTTTCTCTTAAAGAAGACACGCACGCACGCACGCACGCACGCACGCACGCACGCACGCACGCACGCACGCACGCACGCACGCACGCACGCACGCACGCACGCACGCACGCACGCACGCACGCACGCAGACAACGCATCAAATGATTTACACCCAGTTACCTGCGGACGGTCGACCTACCTCCATTAACGTTTTCAGCACGTTTGTGAAACCGACATATTTTTCTTCCGCCTTGTCCCCACTGTCAGCACTGAATGATTGACACAACGAGGGAGCAATGACCGCTCTACCCGCACTGTCAGTGCAGTGTGGCACAGACAGAGTGTGGCACAGACAGAGTGTGGCACAGACACGAGTGTGGCACAGACAGAGTGTGGCACAGACAGAGTGTGGCACAGACACGAGTGTGGCACAGACAGAGTGTGGCACAGACAGAGTGTGGCACAGACAGAGTGTGGCACAGACAGAGTGTGGCACAGACACGAGTGTGGCACAGACAGAGTGTGGCACAGACAGAGTGTGGCACAGACACGAGTGTGGCACAGACAGAGTGTGGCACAGACAGAGTGTGGCACAGACAGAGTGTGACACAGACACGAGTGTGGCACAGACAGAGTGTGGCACAGACACGAGTGTGACACAGACACGAGTGTGGCACAGACACGAGTGTGGCACAGACAGAGTGTGGCACAGACAGAGTGTGACACAGACACGAGTGTGACACAGACACGAGTGTGGCACAGACAGAGTGTGACACAGACACGAGTGTGGCACAGACAGAGTGTGGCACAGACAGAGTGTGGCACAGACAGAGTGTGACACAGACACGAGTGTGGCACAGACAGAGTGTGGCACAGACACGAGTGTGACACAGACACGAGTGTGGCACAGACACGAGTGTGACACAGACACGAGTGTGACACAGACACGAGTGTGGCACAGACACGAGTGTGACACAGACACGAGTGTGACACAAACACGAGTGTGGCACAGACAGAGTGTGGCACAGACAGAGTGTGACACAGACACGAGTGTGGCACAGACAGTGTGTGACACAGACACGAGTGTGGCACAGACACGAGTGTGACACAGACACGAGTGTGGCACAGACACGAGTGTGACACAGACACGAGTGTGGCACAGACAGAGTGTGGCACAGACACGAGTGTGGCACAGACACGAGTGTGGCACAGACACGAGTGTGACACAGACACGAGTGTGACACAGACACGAGTGTGACACAGACACGAGTGTGGCACAGACAGAGTGTGGCACAGACACGAGTGTGGCACAGACACGAGTGTGACACAGACACGAGTGTGACACAGACACGAGTGTGACACAGACACGAGTGTGGCACAGAAAGAGTGTGGCATAGACACGAGTGTGGCACAGGCACGAGTGTGGCACAGACACGAGTGTGGCACAGCTTTGTCTGTATCGCGCACTCACGCAGCTTCCGGGAAGAATGAGATATACTTTAGCGCACTGTCAACAGTGTAGATATGAACACCTGCCAAACAGTTACTTTGAAGCACACACGTTGTCACTGATGTTGTCACGTTGTCACTGATGTTGTCACGTTGTCACTGATGCAGATAAAGCAAACTTGAGGATCTCTGTTTTCTCGGCTGGACAAGTCGTCGCAGTCGAACGAGTAATGCTATTGTTAGATTATGCACATGATATACATTTTTATATTACAGCTTAACAAGCCTTATATCGTGTACTGTATTATATCGTGTACTGTATTATATCGTGTACTGTATTGTGTCGTGTACTGTATTATATCGTGTACT
>OY759264.1:62534943-62569943 GCA_963662155.1 Lamellibrachia columna | reverse complement strand
AAAGGAAGCACTGTCGCTCGACCGAGCCCGTGCGGTTGGCTTGAAAGCTATCAGGCCAGCGCCGCTGTGGCTTGAGAAAGAATGTGGCCGATGTCAGGTCAGCGCCGTTAGATACACGGGTTGGACCGAACTCGGACATGCGTGAGCGTTGTGGGAAGGAAATCGTTTCACTCGCTCTGGCATCTAGACACATGATGATGATGATGCAATATCAGCCTCCGTCTACAGCTCGTGGATCTCACAGTCAGCGCACGTCACAGCTGAGGCGAGTTTCTAGGTTGCCTAGCAACCCACGCTGCATCATCGCTATGCTGGCCCGAGTCGCGTTGCATCAGGCTCTTAGCCGAACCCACAGACGCCCACATTCCAATACATTCGCATTGAGGTCAGCGCCGGGTAATGTGTATTTATCATGCGCAATAGACATGACTTCGAATGATCATCGTCGCGGAAAGCGACATATATTACACAAAACTAACAGATATTTCGTTTGGCACATGATGTTATTTGCCGGATATTGCCTGTCCACGCGGCGCGCAGACTCATTTATTTACAGGAACTATAAACTGGTGTGGCCTGATGATTTGGTACAGCACCTGAGCATTGAGGTCGGTGATGCCTTCCATATGACTGAGCTAAGCTGATCCTACTGTCTATCAAAAGACTCTCTCGACTCGATTCTACGGCACCACTCAAGAAGAAGCGTAGATAGTTCTGCCCAACCGAATCTAACCCGCACATCCACACTTAACCGCAGTCCAGAGCACGCAGTCTGTCCAGACCGCGCAGTCTGTCCAGACCACACTGCGTCTCGAGTGCGATTATTAGAATGCTATGGGAGACCGAGGACGATTAAGAATCATCATCAATCGGGGACGGATGTTGAATCTTCCAATGAAACATATTTATTTGGAAGCTCCTAGCAAAGTAACCGAGATCTCAAGAAAAACCACATTTCTAACCATTGCATACATCACTATACATCGCGGTTTGTTAAAACTTCGATATTCCTCGCGAGATATGGTATCGCCGTCCATGCAGTAGCTACTAGCTAGTCCCTGGTAGTAGCTACTAGCTAGTCACTAGTAGTAGCTACTAGCTAGTCACTAGTAGTAGCACTAATGTATGATCTGAAGACATTCGCGTGTCAAACCGAAGCCAGCACGCCAGCTATCTACACCACGAATATTTACACCACTTGCTTCGACACGTCACACGAGTTCTTCTCTATGGCCAACCAACGACGCCCCAGCAAATTGTCCGTCCTAGCAACTGTCTGTCCACATTTAGCACCACACATCTCTCGTCTTTATCACAGATCTGCATCGTAGAAAAATCTCGCCCCGAAACAGTGAATTTGTGAGTATAGCGATAACCTTTCCTAGACGGGCCGGGCCGTCTGTCTGCGTCCAAGCACACTGTGTTTCGTGTGCTCGCAGGGGCGGCCATGACGTGTAGTCACTTTCACTTAGCAGCGTTCAACTAGCACATCGGTACTGTTACACACAAGAGACCGTCACTAAACCCGCTGTTCGCGACCCGTCCACGGAGACCGTGGTAGTCCTCGACAGCGGCCGGACCAGCCAACTGTTCGCGACCCGTCCACGGAGACCGTGGTAGTCCTCGACAGCGGCCGGACCAGCCAACTGTTCGCGACCCGTCCACGGAGACCGTGGTAGTCCTCGACAGCGGCCGCATCAGCCAACTGTTCGCGACCCGTCCACGGAGACCGTGGTAGTCCTCGACAGCGGCCGGACCAGCCAAGTGACAGTGTGTCGGACGAATGACGTCGGCCGAGGTTGTTCGCATCTGAAGTCGTTCAACTCGTCTTTGTCTACTTTGTAGATCATCTCTGAAACAACGACATGACATTAAGCACGGGTCTACCGAATCGATTCATGACATTCAGCACGGGTCTACCGAATCGGTTCATGACATTCAGCACGGGTCTACCGAATCGGTTCATGACATTAAGCACGGGTCTACCGAATCGGTTCATGACATTAAGCACGGGTCTACCGAATCGGTTCATGACATTCAGCACGGGTCTACCGAATCGGTTCATGACATTCAGCACGGGTCTACCGAATCGGTTCATGACATTAAGCACGGGTCTACCGAATCGATTCATGACATTCAGCACGGGTCTACCGAATCGGTTCATGACATTAAGCACGGGTCTACCGAATCGGTTCATGACATTAAGCACGGGTCTACCGAATCGGTTCATGACATTCAGCACGAGTCTACCGAATCGGTTCATGACATTAAGCACGGGTCTACCGAATCGGTTCATGACATTAAGCACGGGTCTACCGAATCGGTTCATGACATTCAGCACGGGTCTACCGAATCGGTTCATGACATTCAGCACGGGTCTACCGAATCGGTTCATGACATTAAGCACGGGTCTACCGAATCGATTCATGACATTCAGCACGGGTCTACCGAATCGGTTCATGACATTAAGCACGGGTCTACCGAATCGGTTCATGACATTCAGCACGGGTCTACCGAATCTGTTCATGACATTCAGCACGGGTCTACCGAATCGGTTCATGACATTAAGCACGGGTCTACCGAATCGGTTCATGACATTCAGCACGGGTCTACCGAATCGGTTCATGACATTCAGCACGGGTCTACCGAATCGGTTCATGACATTCAGCACGGGTCTACCGAATCGGTTCATGACATTAAGCACGGGTCTACCGAATCGGTTCATGACATTAAGCACGGGTCTACCGAATCGGTTCATGACATTCAGCACGGGTCTACCGAATCGGTTCATGACATTCAGCACGGGTCTGCCGAATCGGTTCATGACATTCAGCACGGGTCTACCGAATCGGTTCATGACATTAAGCACGGGTCTACCGAATCGGTTCATGACATTCAGCACGGGTCTACCGAATCGGTTCATGACATTAAGCACGGGTCTACCGAATCGGTTCATGACATTAAGCACGGGTCTACCGAATCGGTTCATGACATTCAGCACGGGTCTACCGAATCGGTTCATGACATTTGTACAACTCGTTTAGTGCCTGCCATATGAAAGGTAGATAAAGGGAATAACAACAAGGCACTAGCTAAAATACTTTTTCAGTGTGTACACATTGTACGTACTATATGTCAACATAAACAAATAACTAGCAAATTACTAGCAAAGCGCGCGTAAAATCGAAGTTAATGAGATCGGCGATCACGTGGTTTTGTGACGTCACTTGTGTCATTCGTTTCCATCCAGTTTCGTGATTTTTTATTAATGTAATTAATATTCTATTAATTCATACACACACTGCCTGATGAAATGAATGCACAACTATGTATCATTGTCATAACAAAGATATACTATTACAGACACTTGATTGTGTTAATGAACCGGTATGTAGACCACACATGTATGTAGGTTTAACTCCTAAAATAGGTTCAAATTTATCTTCTGTGTTGTTGATGTACACACCTTTCTCTGAAAGATTAATTGATAATTTTTAAATGTTAATTTAAAAGTGATGTGAACACATTGTTTGGAACATGCTTACTCCTAACAGGGAGTGATCCTTCTAAGTTTAATCATCAAAACAATCAAATCAAATTGGTGGATGTATTACTTTTTAATCTGCAATTGTTAGTTGTGACCTGCCACACCATACTGCAGTAGGAATGACATACTTTACCCCGGGGTACCAATACCACATGACACGGCGCCATATTGTTAGTTGTGACCTGCCACACCATACTGCAGTAGGAATGACATACTTTACCCCGGGGTACCAATACCACATGACACGGCGCCATATTCCCGCCAATGACATTCTCGATTAACGCCAGACACAGACGATGGAGACATAGCACGATCTTCCTTATGGTGGCGTGCTAGGGAGAGGGAACGCGTGCTAAGGAGAGGGGACGCGTGCTAGGGAGAAGGGGCGCGTGCTAGGGTGAGGACAAAACGTCTTACGCAGGGAACCTGTAGTTGGCTTACAATCAACACGACACGTTGTGTCAGCCCCAGACGGCCTGGTGTAGTCGTGCACTTTGGCCTACTTCTAGTCCTTTGGTCAATCACCATGGTTACTAAGGATGGCCACTTCATGAGAAAATACAAACACTGATTTGTAGCACTCCAGCCACATTTAGAGGTAGAAAGAAACCGACGACTTCCGAGAGCACTTTGCAAGCCGTGCACCCACCGTGCACCCACCGTGCACCCACCGTGCACCCACCGTGCACCCACCGTGCACCCACCGTGCACCCACCGTGCACCCACCGTCCACCCACCGTGCACCCACCGTGCACCTACCGTCCACACACCGCCAGGGCTGGACATTGGAAGACAGATCAACTGTTCTCACAGCCACCCAACAGGACTCATCTGTCAACTGTTGGTTTGTTTTTAAGATCCAAAGTCTGGTCGTTTTATCGAAAAATCACGTGATCTAAAATTAGCAATATTTATTTCTTGCAATTTGACCGCCCAGCTATGTTTAATGAACCACAATGTTTAAATATACTTTCATCGTTATATGTTTATAAATATACTTTAACCGGTACATGTTATAAATATATTTTCACCGTTATAATTATGTTATAAATATAGTTTCACCTTTATATTTTTTATAAATATACTTTCACAGTTATATGTTTATAAATATACTTTCACCATTGTATGTTTATAAATATACTTTCACCATTGTATGTTTATAAATATACTTTCATCGTTGTATGTTTATAAATATACCACCGTTGTATGTTTATAAATATATTTTCACCATTGTATGTCTATAAATATATTTTCATCGTTGTATTTTATAAATATATTTTCACCGTCGTATGTTTATATATAATATACTTTCACCGTTGTATGTTTATAAATATACTTTCACCGGTGTATTTTATAAATATACTTTCACTGTTGTATATTTATAAATATACTTTCACCGTTGTAGGTTTATAAATATACTTTCACCGTTGTATGTTTATAAATATACTTTCACCGTTGTATATTTATAAATATACTTTCACCGTTGTATGTTTATAAATATAGTTTCACCGTTTATAAATATTGACATTGCCGTTCAGCATACAATGAAAACATGATAATCGAGTGGAAACATTAAAATTAAACAGATAACGGTCAAATTAAATGCAAATTAATTTAATATTTATTAATTATTTTGTTGTAAAGCGCATCGATATGTGTAGTACGGGAAACTGCGCTGTAGAAGACCCGTGTATTTTTATTATTAAAATATATAATTATATAGTTTAGACTACATAGTTTAGATTAAATAGTTTATACTATATTGTTTATATAGTATATAGTTTATACTATATTGTTTATATAGTATATAGTTTATACTATATTGTTTATATAGTATATAGTTTATACAATATAGTTTATACTACATAGTTTATACTACATAGTTTATACTACATAGTATATACTACATAATCTATACTGCATAGTTTATACTATATAGTTTATACTACATAGTTTATACTATATAGTTTATACTATATAGTTTATACTATATAGCCTATATTACACAGTTTATACTACATAGTTTATACTATATATTTTATACTATATAGTTTATACTATATATGTTATACTATATAGCCTATATTACATAGTTTATACTATATATGTTACACTATATAGTTTATACTATAAAAGGGGCCTAACATGACTTTATGAGAAGAACGATCAGACGCTGCCTTTAAAGCTGACAGTTCGGTCTGCTGAAGCATTTTAAAAGTTCGCTAATACGTGTCCCTGCTTAGCGTAGTGTCCTGTTTAACGTAGTGTCCCTGCTTAGCGTAGTGTCCTGTTTAACGTAGTGTCCATGCTAGGCGTAGTGTCCCTGCTTAGCGTAGTGTCCTGTTTAACGTAGTGTTCCTGCTTAGCGTAGTGTCCTGTTTAACGTAGTGTCCCTGCTTAGCGTAGTGTCCTGTTTAACGTAGTGTCCCTGCTTAGCGTAGTGTCCTGTTTAACGTAGTGTTCCTGCTTAGCGTAGTGTCCTGTTTAACGTAGTGTCCCTGCTTAGCGTAGTGTCCTGTTTAACGTAGTGTCCCTGCTTAGCGTAGTGTCCTGTTTAACGTAGTGTTCCTGCTTAGCGTAGTGTCCATGCTAGGCGTAGTGTCCCTGCTTAGCGTAGTGTCCCTGTTTAAAGTAGTGTCCCTGTTTTATCGTAGTGTTCGTGCTTAGTGTAGTGTCCCTGCTTAGTGTAGTGTCCCTGTTTTATCGTAGTGTTCGTGCTTAGTGTAGTGTCCCTGCTTAGTGTAGTGTCCCTGCTTAGCGTAGTGTCCCTGCTTAGTGTAGTGTCCCTGCTTAGCGTAGTGTCCCTGCTTAGCGTAGTGCCCCTGCGTAGGGTAGTGTCCCTTATTTGTGAACATGTCATGTTGATACACGTTCTTGTCAGCGCATCAACTGACGCTTAGACTCGTTCTTCGAGTTGGTGTCACGGCCATATCCTGCTTGGCACAACAAGACCCACGCCAAAGCCTCTTTTCGCCACTGCCAAGAATAGAACAAACCTAAACATAGAGACCAGTTAACAAGTCACGGCTCGTCCACTAGACTTGACCAGATCAAACAATCAGTGGACACGAGGGTTGTAGCTCTATTCATGACGCCGCAATACCTACACACCTTGAAAGGCCGTCTCTCGTGTTGAAACAACTGTCATAATGATTACCTGTCATAATGATTACCTGTCATAATGATTACCTGTCATAATGATTACCTAGCACATACATCAGATTAAACTGTCTTATAATATGTAAACAAATATTTTGCTTACCAATTTTTTCATAAAAATCCGTTCGACTTTCTTGACAACAGATGGTGAAACCCGCTACCGGCTGAAATGTTTTGGTGACCTTTCTTTTATATTCCGCATATATATATATGACTATAACGGTACTGGCGGTACTGGCGGTACTGGCGGTACTCGTGGTACTCGCGGTACTCGCGGTACTCGGTTACTCCCACGTTCCATCTCATCGGTCGAAAAAGTTCTGATGGAAACCGTTCATGCCCCACAATGCACTGCACGCCGGAAGTGCCGCGAAGTGCAGTCTGCGTGCCTCATCATCCTGTCTTCTTTAAACTCGTGTTTGTCGATATCATCCTCCTGCTTAGATTGTGAATGCTCTGCGTAGAATGTGTGTCTTGGCCGGTGTGTCATGGTCAGTGTGTCATGGCCTGTGTGTCATGGCCAGTGTGTCATGGCCGGTGTGTCATGGCCTGTGTGTCATGGCCGGTGTGTCATAGCCAGTGTGTCTTGGCCGGTGTGTCATGGCCTGTGTGTCTTGGCCGGTGTGTCGTGGCCGGTGTGCCATGGCCGGTGTGTCATAGCCAGTGTGTCTTGGCCGGTGTGTCGTGGCCGGTGTGTCATGGCCAGTGTGTCGTAGCCTGTGTGACTGTTGTCGTGTCATGTTGAGTGTTCGGTGACGTCGTTAGGTTCACACGGGCGACACTTCGCCGCGACCAGCAGCCACACACGACAACGACACACAGGTGACACAAACGATAACCGGGTGACATGACGCTCCGGGTGACATGACGCTCCGGGTAACATGACGCTCCAGGTGGCATGTCGCTCCAGGTGACATGACGCAGTAAGTCAAGAACACATCGGACGGGTGAGTGGAGTGAGAAACACACGGCAACGCGGCGTTGTTGACAACAAACGAAAATGTGAACATTGGGCAGGAGACGGGCGGACCCACCCTCACTCAACAATAGGATCCGTGGGGACGGGCTCACCCACACTCACTCACCAGTAGGGTCCATCACTCGGCGAGGTCTGCTGCCACCAGCTAAACTCGGCCCAGTGGTCCTGCATGTCCAGAGCGAACACCGTGGCGACGTCGCTGGCCCGTCGTGGCCGGAGTGTGGCCCGCACACTCGGCAGCTCGGGGTCGGCGTCGGTCGGCTTGCGCGCCGTCCAGTCGGCCGACATCACCTCGTAGTTGAGGCCGTTGTTGTTGTCCCAGTAGCACCGTCCGTTCACGTCGTACGCCACGCAGAACTGCACGTGCTTGCGCACGTCCATCGTCGGCGGCACGTGCAGCTCGAACGAGAACGTGTCGTAGGGCGCCCCCTCGCGCTCGTTCTTGTCGACGTACGTCGTCTCCACATCGCCCGACGTGTCCCAACTATCGAACGTGTAACGGACGGTGACGAGTTTCTCGAAGGCGATGTTCTTCACCTTCACGGTGCCGACGATCGTGTAGTCTCGCAGGATGACGTTCTCGAGGGAGACGAGGCAGGTCTCGAGACGTTCCCGGAAGGCCAGGTAGTTGCTGGCGGGCTGCGAGAAATTGAGGACGAGCGGCGGTCGCTCAGCGGCCGCGGCAGCCGCTCCCTGGCGTAGCGAGGACAGCACCTCGGGCCGGATCCTCGGGGGCGTGTCTGACGGCTCGGACATCACTCTGACACTGACCAGGGACATGCCCAGGTCATCGGCGAACGATACCTTCTTCTTGCCCATACTGTTCCTTCTCCCGTTCTGCGGGGGCGCGGGGGAAGTCTTGGGCGGCGAGATGCACAACTGGTAGAAGGCGGCTGGTGAAGAACAACATCGCGTCTGTAGCGTCCTGGGAGACGCGTCCAAGTGATCGGGTCCAGGGATCGACGCTAGCGACGTCTCTGACTTGGAGATGATGGACTTGATGTTCGCGTACGACCGAGGCTTGCAGCCGTTCAGTCCGAAGTGGTCCCGCAGCGTGAAGCGTAGGTCAACTCCGGGAGGACTCGCCGACAGAAGGTAGGAGGCGAAATCCACCGGCATCTTGAAGGCGGCTTCCTGGCGGACGGGGGCGGAGCACGGACGGCAGCTGTCGAGGTAGACGGGCTCTGCGGCGGCAGGCAGTCGTTGGACGTCGAGCATAACGACACCGTCGGCTCGATGTACGACGGCGACGACGACAGATGAGCATCGATTGAACGAGCTAGCGCCGTACGCTGTGTGCCGGATCGAAGCGCGACGACTGAGTGAGTCGGCCGCCTGATGCGTTTATCGTCGCACCTTCGGCTCGGCGCACGTGAGCCGGCCGCCTCGACCAATCAACGTCGACGGCGTCCCCGAGCTGAGAGGGAATCCCCGCGTGATATTTACGTCACACCGCCGTGGTCCGGCCCTCCAGCCCGGCCGGTGGCGGCGTCTCACGTGTACTGGACGGTCGGTGGTCAAGCGAGATGTGCAGAAGCCGAATCACGGCCGGGGGAGATTACTCACGTACGCTCGCTCGGCTACTACAGATCGCCTGTTGCAGATACACACGACTAGTGCGAGCAATACACACGACTAGTGCGAGCAATACACACGAATAGTGCGAGCAATACACACGACTAGTGCGAGCAATACACATGACTAGTGCGAGCAATACACACGCCTAGTGCGAGCAATACACACGACTAGTGCGAGCAATACACACGACTAGTGCGAGCAATACACACGACTAGTGCGAGCAATACACACGACTAGTGCGAGCAATACACACGACTAGTGCGAGCAATACACACGACTAGTGCGAGCAATACACACGACTAGTGCGAGCAATACACACGACTAGTGCGAGCAATACACACGACTAGTGCGAGCAATACACACGACTAGTGCGAGCAATACACACGACTAGTGCGAGCAATACACACGACTAGTGCGAGCAATACACACGACTAGTGCGAGCAATGCACACGACTAGTGCGAGCAATGCACACGACTAGTGCGAGCAATGCACACGACTAGTGCGAGCAATACACACGACTAGTGCGAGCAATGCACACGACTAGTGCGAGCAATGCACACGCCTAGTGCGAGCAATACACACTAGTGCGAGCAATACACACAACTAGTGCGAGCAATACACACGACTAGTGCGAGCAATACACAAGACTAGTGCGAGCAATACACACGACTAGTGCGAGCAATGCACACGACTAGTGCAAGCAATACACACGACTAGTGCGAGCAATACACACGACTAGTGCGATACAAGCTGTAGTTGCAATGGCTTGTTTAAGTTAACTTTACCTTGGGTCGTATAACTAATTGTGCGTTCGAGTAAGTGTACGTTCGAGTAAGTGTACGTTTAAGCACCGGTCGAGTGGATGTGCCTAGATCGAATGTTGAGCGCGATCCAGTTTGCCGCTAAGTGTCCGTCCGTTGTCGAGCGCAGTCTATGTGGCCTACCCGGCGGCCTACCTGGCGGCCTACCCGGCGGCCTACCCGGCGGTCTACCTGGCGGCCTACCCGACGGCCTACCCGGCGGCATACCCGGCGGCCTACCCGGCGGCGTACCCGGCGGTCTACCTGGCGGCCTACCCGACGGTCTACCTGGCGGCCTACCCGGCGGCCTACCTACGGTTAACCGGGCAGCTAGTGCTCAGCAAGTAGGGTCCAAGAACAGTCGGCGTCGTGCTGGTCAACAATCCAGTACAGACAGGGGTGACTCTGAGTTTGTCGCGAGATTTTTGCTGAATGTTGTCACTTGCCGTCACGTAGATCACCAGCGGGGCCAACCAGGGCGCCGCGACACGTCGCTGCCATCACGTAGCCCACCAGCGGGGCCAACCAGGGCGCCGCGACACGTCGCTGCCGTCACGTAGATCACCAGCGGGGCCAACAAGGGCGCCTTCAACACACACGGCGTGTCGCGCTGTGGTGTCCCAGTAGACGCTCCTTGGGCCGTCACCCGCCCCACACGTCTGTCCGTCAGGCCGCCGCTTCACCTGGTCAAACGTCAACACCGCCAGTTAGTTGACCCGACTAATTAAAGACGTCATCGATGCCACCCCCCGACCAAGTGGCCGCTTCAGTAATTGGGTTACGCGGGAAGGGTACTTTATTCTCTGACCACCGGCGTTTGGTTGTTGAATTCTGC
The DNA here is from genome assembly GCA_963662155.1 of Lamellibrachia columna. Lineage (NCBI taxonomy): Eukaryota > Metazoa > Annelida > Polychaeta > Sabellida > Siboglinidae > Lamellibrachia > Lamellibrachia columna. Next base: position 62,559,044 of record OY759264.1, on the reverse strand, counting down.
GCTAGTTCAAAGGTCACGCACAATTAAGATTCACTTTGTTCCACACAGGTGCAAACGCGAATGAAAAATGTAGCAACAGCTAAATCATTATTTGTAACTTATTTCGCAATCACACGTACATGTATTGTTTATAGTAAACACAATCACACGTACATGTATTGTTTATAGTAAACACAATCACACGTACATGTATAGTAAACACAATCACACGTACATGTATTGTTTGTATAGTAAACACAATCACACGTACATGTATTGTTTGTATAGTAAACACAATCACACGTACATGTATTGTTTGTATAGTAAACACAATCACACGTACATGTATTGTTTGTATAGTAAACACAATCACACGTACATGTATTGTTTGTATAGTAAACACAATCACACGCACATGTATTGTTTGTATAGTAAACACAATCACACGTACATGTATTGTTTGTATAATAAACAAAAACTTTATGATAAACACGATGTGACTTGAGACTTCATAGTTTTGTGATTACTCCACAAGAAATAATCCAAAGTGAACGACTGCGGTTACGCTTACACTAGAACGTGTACATCGCTTACACTAGAACGTGTATATCGCTTACACTAGAACGTGTACATCGCTTACACTAGAACGTGTACATCGCTTACACTAGAACGTGTACATCGCTTACACTAGAACGTGTACATCGCTTACACTAGAACGTGTACATCGCTTACACTAGGACGTGTACATCGCTTACACTAGAACGTGTACATCGCTTACACTAGAACGTGTACATCGCTTACACTAGAACGTGTACATCGCTTACACTAGGACGTGTACATTGCTTACACTAGAACGTGTACATCGCTTACACTAGAACGTGTACATCGCTTACACTAGAACGTGCATATCGCTTACACTAGAACGTGTACATCGCTTACACTAGAACGTGTACATCGCTTACACTAGGACGTGTACATCGCTTACACTAGAACGTGTACATCGCTTACACTAGAACGTGTACATCGCTTACACTAGAACGTGTATATCGCTTACACTAGAACGTGTACATCGTTTACACTAGAACGTGTACATCGCTTACACTATAACGTGTACATCGCTTACACTAGAACGTGTACATCGCTTACACTAGGACGTGTACATCGCTTACACTAGAACGTGTATATCGCTTACACTAGGACGTGTACATCGCTTACACTAGAACGTGTATATCGCTTACACTAGAACGTGTACATCGCTTACACTAGAACGTGTACATCGCTTACACTAGAACGTGTACATCGCTTACACTAGAACGTGTACATCGCTTACACTAGAACGTGTACATCGCTTACACTAGAACGTGTACATCGCTTACACTAGAACGTGTACATCGCTTACACTAGAACGTGTACATCGCTTACACTAGAACGTGTACATCGCTTACACTAGAACGTGTACATCGCTTACACTAGAACGTGTACATCGCTTACACTAGAACGTGTACATCGCTTACACTAGAACGTGTACATCATCGCTTACACTAGAACGTGTATATCGCTTACACTAGAACGTGTATATCGCTTACACTAGAACGTGTACATCGCTTACACTAGAACGTGTATATCGTACATCGCTTACACTAGAACGTGTACATCGCTTACACTAGAACGTGTACATCGCTTACACTAGAACGTGTACATCGCTTACACTAGAACGTGTATATCGCTTACACTAGAACGTGTACATCGCTTACACTAGAACGTGTATATCGCTTACACTAGAACGTGTATATCGCTTACACTAGAACGTATTCGCATACGAATGATTTTTGGGAAATAAAATGTGTATATCTGGCCGAACATATCTACAAGAATGTGAATAATGCCTGCGTATAAAAAAAAAAATTATGTTGACAGTGTGCCTGCAGAAACGTATCGGGCAAAGTAACAGTTATTTCCGCTAAATTAAATCTCAGTAGTGTGGTCTTCATACCTTAAAGTTGACTTTGGAAGGTCCTTCTTCAATGACACCGTTTTATACACGAGGGCAATAGACGGGCCAGCAATCAGGTGTGACCAGATGACGTCATCGGTATATACAGCAGGAAAGACTTCAAAGTAACACTACAATGAAAGTTTGCTTCCAGACAGCCAGACAATCGGCACGGGTGCTACTCCAAAAACAGCTGTTGTTTTAATTGATAAACCGACGCGACTCATTTGCGTATCAGTCAAAATATAAATCCTATAAATCACCGACGATATTAGCAATGTAAGCATTGTTATCAGTATAACCAATATGCTCCAAATAGACCATTTTAAAATTAAATCCATACCTCAAGTCACAATAAAGGTTAATCGTTTCCCTCTTGCGGCGCCGTCGCCATTTTTACCTTTTGTTCTAACCGCAAGCGACTCGTTCGCGGTCGTTTGTTTGTGAGACGCGCTCGTGTCTCGTGCCTCGTGTCTCGTGAACGATCAATTCGCAACGACTAGGGGAGACCGGAGCTAGTTATTAGGGGAGACCGGGGGGTGGGGCGGGGCGGGGCGGGGCGGGGAGAGGAGAGGTATAAGTTGTTGTAAATACATCCACGTGGATTGCGAGTTCATGGCATTTACATTACTGTGTTTAGCGCCAGAATCTGTCCCAGTTTTGTGGACTCCGCGTCCGAACTACAAACACGAATAGAACGCTGAAAACACGAACTATATAAATAAATGGCGCCACCTATCGAACAGTTTGGTTTACCAAAGACGCCGCATTATTAGATTCAATGCGCAGGTTCAGCTGGACACTCGACGTAGCAATCTTCTACAAGCGGGTATCTTTTAGAGACGCTAACTATCCTGTGATGCCAACTAAGCTGTTTCATAATTAAATGTCTTAGCGACCGCCCACACAATTAAGCTCTTCTCAATGTACACGCCTGCACAATGTACATGCATGCACAAGAAACGTACACACCGGGGTTCGTTTAACACAAGCATTTATTCGAGAACAACATTTCTAAACATGTTCTTTGTTCAATCCATGGAACACGACATGTTATGCGAATGATTTGCAGTACATTTATTTAAACAATATTATTATCCGCTAACGCATTTTAGCAAATATTTGCTTTTCCCATTGCATTCTGGGCCATCAGTCAGACATCTTAGGCGCCACGTCCAAACATCGATTACGCGCAATCAATGCCATTTAGCCTCAGATCCCCTCGCATCGATCTATGAGCAGGAACTCGCATCGATCTATGGGCAGGCTAGTCTAGACAACTTCACATTCGCCAGGTGGCACTTCAGCCGTCATAACGCAACACCGCCGCACGCGCTCACAGTCAACATCCACGTGGGCACGGACCACAGTCAGAATGCATCCGCTATTACATAGTTCCTAGAAAAAAACGAATTGTGCAGTTTAGATGTTTTGCGTACAGTAGCATCTGAGCTTTGAAGTGATACCATTTGTCAGTTGGTATACCTGTTGCGTAAGGACACAGTGGCTGTTAGGTAGGATGTACTCATTCATATTTTGGAAACCGGGGAATTTCATGGGAGAAATGCAGGGGGGTCAGGCGTTGAAGCAATTTGTGGGAAAAGGAGGTATTCAATTTTCGCGAATTTCACACAGCAGGTGTCTTTGTAGGTCTGTCATGTGCTGTAAAAATGTAAAGAAAATGTTAGGACAAATGTTCCATTGAGGCATAAGAACGTTATAATGGTCGTCTATGGGAAAAGTGACTGTGGTCCGTGCCCATGTGACCTGTAAAAGGCCGGATAGGTAGGAGGTCTGTTGGGTAAAAGATCGGTTGGATAGAAAGTCAGGTGGGCAGGAAGTCGGGTAGATACGAAGCAGGGCTGGGGTGAATTAAAAAATGAATTGGAATTATTCAATTCATTTCCTGAATTTAAATTGAAAGATTTTCACCAAGCGGAATTTGAATTTGAATTGAAAGATTTTGAGTAAGTTGAATAGGAATTGAAAGAAAATTAATTGAACCTCATTTTCTTGTGCTGGTGCAATCTGGTTTTATTTCCAATGTTGTCCTCAATCCAACCCTAGAATTGTATATTAACTCAAAATCTGTGTAGCAGTTAAACATACATTTGTACACCATTTGAAGATCTGAGGTGAGGTCATTTGTCCCAATTTTAACAAAGGGTCTGCCTGGCAATGTTACCATGTGGCAATTGGAAAAAAACTCAGAAGTTCTGCTCAAATCCAACTATGGTGGGGTGTGATGAGCTCACTTTGAATTCAATACAGGTGGCAGCTCCTGCTCTAAAATAACATTTGTTGTCTGCCTGCACATATCTGAAACCATGCCCTTTGTGTGAGGAATGTGTGAAGCCATAGCCACCCCAATGGGGCATCCCAACAATTAGTAATTGGCTTGCTACTCCTGCATTGTTTCATTGAGCAGGTATTTCTGAAATTATTAGCTTACTGATCTTTTCATGTTGTTTTAAAAACTGCTCAGCCATTGTCTGTACATTGTTCACAATTACTAGCAGTTGGAATAACATGCAAACAAACCTGATATTTTGTAAGTTTGCAGCAATAGATGTAATAGAAAAGTAATAGACTATTATCTATTACTTTAGGATCTATTACTATTACTTTAAAAAAAGTTTATATATTACTAATACAGAGAAAAGTCTATTACAATTACATATTACTATTATCCCATGCATTTGCGTTGGAAAAACTCCCATAGAATTAATTCGGAATTTTAATTGAATTGGACAATTTGAGCTGGAATTTGAATTGAAAAAAAATTAATTGAATTGGAATTGATTAAATGGAAATGACCCCAGCCCTGGTAGGAAGTCGGGTATGTAGGTCGGGTGGGTAGCAGGTCAGGTGGGCCGGCCTCGGTTAGGTATGAGGTCGGATATGTAGGAGATCAGGTCAGACGGGTAAAAGACCGGGTGGGTACTACTGGGTAGGAGGTTGGATGGGTAGGAGGTCGGGTGAGTAGGAGGTCGGGTGGGTAGGAGGTCGGGTGAGTAGGAGGTCGGGTGAGTAGGAGGTCGGGTGAGTAGGAGGTCGGGTGGGTAGGAGGTCGGGTGAGTAGGAGGTCGGGTGGGTAGGAGGTCGGGTGAGTAGGAGGTTGGGTGGGTAGGAGGTCGGGTGAGTAGGAGGTCGGGTGAGTAGGAGGTCGGGTGGGTAGGAGGTCGGGTGGGTAGGAGGTCGGGTGAGTAGGAGGTCGGGTGGGTAGGAGGTTGGGTGGGTAGGAGGTCGGGTGAGTAGGAGGTCGGGTGAGTAGGAGGTCGGGTGGGCAGGAAGTCGGGTGGGTAGGAGGTCGGGTGAGTAGGAGGTCGGGTGAGTAGGAAGTCGGGTGGGTAGGAAGTCGGGTGGGTAGGAGGTCGGGTTGGTAGGAAGTCGGGTGAGTAGGAGGTCGGGTGAGTAGGAGGTCGGGTGGGTAGGAGGTTGGGTGGGTAGGAAATCGGGTGAGTAGGAGGTCGGGTGAGTAGGAGGTTGGGTGGGTAGGAGGTTGGGTGGGTAGGAAGTCGGGTGAGTAGGAGGTCGGGTGAGTAGGAGGTCGGGTGGGTAGGAGTTCGGGTGAGTAGGAGGTCGGGTGGGTAGGAAGTCGGGTGGGTAGGAGGTCGGGTGGGTAGGAGGTCGGGTGGGTAGGAGGTCGGGTGGGTAGGAGGTCGGGTGGGTAGGAGGTCGGGTGGGTAGGAGGTCAGGTGAGTAGGAAGTCGGGTGAGTAGGAGGTCGGGTGAGTAGGAGGTCGGGTGGGTAGGAGGTCGGGTGGGTAGGAGGTCGGGTGGGTAGGAAGTCGGGTGGGTAGGAGGTCGGGTGGGTAGGAGGTCGGGTGAGGAGGTCGGGTGGGTAGGAGGTCGGGTGGGTAGGAGGTCGGGTGAGTAGGAGGTCGGGTGAGTAGGAGGTCGGGTGAGTAGGAGGTCGGGTGGGTAGGAGGTCGGGTGAGTAGGAGGTCGGGTGGGTAGGAAGTCGGGTGGGTAGGAGGTCGGGTGAGTAGGAGGTCGGGTGGGTAGGAGGTCGGGTGAGTAGGAGGTCGGGAGGGTAGGAGGTCGGGTGAGTAGGAGGTCGGGTGGGTAGGAAGTCGGGTGGGTAGGAGGTCGGGTGAGTAGGAGGTCGGGTGGGTAGGAGGTCGGGTGAGTAGGAGGTCGGGAGGGTAGGAGGTCGGGTGAGTAGGAGGTCGGGTGGGTAGGAAGTCGGGTGGGTAGGAGGTCGGGTGGGTAGGAGGTCGGGTGAGTAGGAGTCTTTTTACCTATAATGTCCTTCAGTATTTGCCACGTTTTTTTTTGTAAATTACCTCTATGTTTGGGAAATTCCTTATGATAATGGTACCTTTCTGCAATGAATTTATTTTGTAATTGGTTTCATTAAATACTGTAGGTATATTAAAATAATACTTGTATAATTTATTTTTTGTTTGGATGGATTTTTTAAACCCTTTGGTAATCCAGGGTTTGTATTTCTCTCTTCTGTTTTTTTCTTAACAAATAGGAATGCTTTATCATATGCCAGTGTTATTTTATTTAAAAACATCTTGTAGCTTTCTTCAGGATCCATCTGAAAGTGGCAATAGTGTGATCATTATATAATCTAGTCTCAGTTATTGTGTCATCCTTTGTATTATTATTTAGTTTGGTTAATAAAAATATTGGTAGGTGATCAGAAATGTCTGTATATATCATTCCTTGCATTTGAGTATATTCACCAGGTAAGTTGTTGCTGTAAATATTGTCTATTAATGTAGCGGAGGTTGGTGTTATTCTGGTAGGCTTTGTAATCAGAGGTAAAAATACATTTGAGAATATTGTATCTACATAATCATGGGTTTCCGTGTGGAGATCATAATTCAGTAAATTAATATTAAAATCGCCCATTATATAATTTTTTTAATTTTCAGCTTTTAATGTTTATAAAACATTAAGCATATGTTCTCTGAAGACATTAATATTTCTATTAGGTGGTCTGTAGACTACACCAACCAGTGTTCTCCTATTTTCTTTCTTAGACCGAGTCTTCACTTCGACAAATATACACTATATGTTCAGGTACTCATAAGATTTATGAAAATACAAGGATACGCCCCCTCCTTTCTTTGATGGTCTAGTAAGATGTACACTTCTATATTCTGTTAGCTCATATACATCTGAATTGTAAATATTTAACCACATTTCGCTTAATCCAATTATTGATTATTATTTTAGATCAAGCGACTCTAGATAATTATTTAATTTACTGATATCCTTTGATAAACTTCTTACATTCAAATGCATCAAGGAAAATCCTTTAGCATAGTCATCGTTATATTTGATTATTTCATTTATATCGCTTTCAAGGTAGCATTTAGAGGTAAATGTAGTGTTCAGTGTTTTGAAGAAATTACAATCCGGATCTATATATGTTTTTACAACACCATTTTCATAACCAGGCTCATAGCCTGCAGACAATGGTGTACTGATGGGCAAACTGTTGATATCAATCATAATTAATTATATTCATAGACATATTTATATATAACGTGTACATATATGTTAATGGCATACATGATTATATGGCACTGGTAGATTCTGTATACTCGATAACACACATAATTACATAGCAACTTGTATATTCGGTAAGCCCGATAACAATACGTGATACAATTGTGATAACAAAATAGAAATACAAAAACATAATTAGGGGTAGGTTACTAACCAGTGAGTGAGTGGGCCCTTGAATTTGGCGGAGAGTGTCTTTAATTCGTCTTTGTGCTGACTGTCCTTATTTTCCCATGCTGGTCTTTGATGACAATCTGTCCATCGTAAGTCCAACAGTCTAGGATGGTGCATTGTTTCTTCATATTTCGCATGAGATAGAAGAGACGTGCCCTCTTTTGGGTTAAGTCTTCAGCGACGTATATGTTCGGATGTTTCGTACGTACGGTAGTGTTTTTCTCTCTTTGATGAAGGCGCTCTTAGTTTTGTAATCCATGAATTGTACGATGATTTGTCGCGAGTGCATTTTATTCATCAGTAATACTCGCGAGCCAATTCGATGCATTCGATTGATATCTTTTAGTGTTATTTTATCACTCACTTTCATATCATCCAGCACAGTCATTATAATGTTCTCAATGTCTTCACCGTTTTCATTTTCTTTTATTCCACTGATTCATACTGAGTTTCTTCGGCTGTATTGTTCTAGGTCGTCCAGCTTGGATTCTATGTGCGTAGCTTTCTCTTCGAGATGCTTTATCTTACTGTCTTTTTCGGACAGCGCTTTTTTTAGGCTGTCCAGCCGCTTGTTTGCTTTCATGTGTAGTCGAGAGCAATAGCGTATAACATTCATATGTAGTTGAGAACAATAGCGTATAACATTCATATGTAGTTGAGAGCAATAGCATATAACATTCATGTGTAGTTGAGAGCAATAGCATATAACATTCATATGTAGTCGAGAGCAATAGCGTATAACATTCATATGTTGTCAAGAGCAATAGCGTATAACATTCATATGTAGTTGAGAGCAATAGCGTATAACATTCATATGTAGTTGAGAGCAATAGCGTATAACATTCATATGTAGTCGAGAGCAATAGCGTATAACATTCATATGTTGTCGAGAGCAATAGCGTATAACATTCATATGTAGTTGAGAGCAATAGCGTATAACATTCATATGTAGTCGAGAGCAGTATCCAGTCTGTAGAACCATTCTTATACATTGCAGTATCTAGTCTGTAGGACTGTTCTTATACAGTGCAGTATCCAGTCTGTAGGACTGTTCTTATATAGCCCAGTATCCAGTCTGTAGGACCGTTCTTATATAGCGTAGTATCCAGTCTGTAGAACCATTCTTATACAGCGCAGTATCCAGTCTGTAGGACTGTTCTTATATAGTGCAGTATCCAGTCTGTAGAACCATTCTTATACAGCGCAGTATCCAGTCTGTAGGACCGTTCTTATATAGTTCAGTATCCAGTCTGTAGGACTGTTCTTATATAGTGCAGTATCCAGTCTGTAGAACCATTCTTATACAGCGCAGTATCCAGTCTGTAGGACCGTTCTTATATAGTTCAGTATCCAGTCTGTAGGACTGTTCTTATACAGCGCAGTATCCAGTCTGTAGGACCGTTCTTATATAGTGCAGTATCCAGTCTGTAGGACTGTTCTTATATAGTGCAGTATCCAGTCTGTAGGACCGTTCCTATATAGTGCAGTATCCAGTCTGTAGGACTGTTCTTATACAGCGCAGTATCCAGTCTGTAGGACCGTTCTTATATAGTGCAGTATCCAGTCTGTAGGACTGTTCTTATATAGTGCAGTATCCAGTCTGTAGGACCGTTCCTATATAGTGCAGTATCCAGTCTGTAGGACTGTTCTTATACAGCGCAGTATCCAGTCTGTAGGACCGTTCTTATATAGTGCAGTATCCAGTCTGTAGGACTGTTCTTATATAGCGCAGTATCCAGTCTGTAGGACCATTCTTATATAGTGCAGTATCCAGTCTGTAGGACCGTTCTTATATAGTGCAGTATCCAGTCTGTAGGACTGTTCTTATATAGCGCAGTATCCAGTCTGTAGGACCGTTCTTATATAGCGTAGTATCCAGTCTGTAGAACCATTCTTATACAGCGCAGTATCCAGTCTGTAGGACTGTTCTTATATAGTGCAGTATCCAGTCTGTAGAACCATTCTTATACAGCGCAGTATCCAGTCTGTAGGACCGTTCTTATATAGTTCAGTATCCAGTCTGTAGGACTGTTCTTATACAGCGCAGTATCCAGTCTGTAGGACCGTTCTTATATAGTGCAGTATCCAGTCTGTAGGACTGTTCTTATATAGTGCAGTATCCAGTCTGTAGGACCGTTCCTATATAGTGCAGTATCCAGTCTGTAGGACTGTTCTTATACAGCGCAGTATCCAGTCTGTAGGACCGTTCTTATATAGTGCAGTATCCAGTCTGTAGGACTGTTCTTATATAGCGCAGTATCCAGTCTGTAGGACCATTCTTATATAGTGCAGTATCCAGTCTGTAGGACCGTTCTTATATAGTGCAGTATCCAGTCTGTAGGACTGTTCTTATATAGCGCAGTATCCAGTCTGTAGGACCGTTCTTATATAGCGTAGTATCCAGTCTGTAGAACCATTCTTATACAGCGCAGTATCCAGTCTGTAGGACTGTTCTTATATAGTGCAGTATCCAGTCTGTAGAACCATTCTTATACAGCGCAGTATCCAGTCTGTAGGACCGTTCTTATATAGTTCAGTATCCAGTCTGTAGGACTGTTCTTATACAGCGCAGTATCCAGTCTGTAGGACCGTTCTTATATAGTGCAGTATCCAGTCTGTAGGACTGTTCTTATATAGTGCAGTATCCAGTCTGTAGGACCGTTCCTATATAGTGCAGTATCCAGTCTGTAGGACTGTTCTTATACAGCGCAGTATCCAGTCTGTAGGACCGTTCTTATATAGTGCAGTATCCAGTCTGTAGGACTGTTCTTATATAGCGCAGTATCCAGTCTGTAGGACCATTCTTATATAGTGCAGTATCCAGTCTGTAGGACCGTTCTTATATAGTGCAGTATCCAGTCTGTAGGACTGTTCTTATACAGCGCAGTATCCAGTCTGTAGGACCGTTCTTATATAGTGCAGTATCCAGTCTGTAGGACTGTTCTTATATAGCGCAGTATCCAGTCTGTAGGACCATTCTTATATAGTGCAGTATCCAGTCTGTAGGACCGTTCTTATATAGCGCAGTATCCAGTCTGTAGGACTGTTCTTATATAGCGCAGTATCCAGTCTGTAGGACTGTTCTTATACAGCACAGTATCCAGTCTGTAGGACTGTTCTTATATAGTGCAGTATCCAGTCTGTAGGACTGTTCTTATATAGCGCAGTATCCAGTCTGTAGGACTGTTCTTATATAGCGCAGTATCCAGTCTGTAGGACTGTTCTTATATATTGCAGTATCCAGTCTGTAGGACTGTTCTTATATAGTGCAGTATCCAGTCTGTAGGACTGTTCTTATACAGCGCAGTATCCAGTCTGTAGGACCGTTCTTATATAGTGCAGTATCCAGTCTGTAGGACTGTTCTTATATAGCGCAGTATCCAGTCTGTAGGACCATTCTTATATAGTGCAGTATCCAGTCTGTAGGACCATTCTTATATAGTGCAGTATCCAGTCTGTAGGACCGTTCTTATATAGCGCAGTATCCAGTCTGTAGGACCGTTCTTATATAGTGCAGTATCCAGTCTGTATGACTGTTCTTATATAGTGCAGTATCCAGTCTGTAGGACTTTTCTTATATAGCGCAGTATCCAGTCTGTAGGACTGTTCTTATATAGTGCAGTATCCAGTCTGTAGGACTGTTCTTATATAGCGCAGTATCCAGTCTGTAGGACCGTTCTTATATAGTGCAGTATCCAGTCTGTAGGACCGTTCTTATATAGTGCAGTATCCAGTCTGTAGGACTGTTCTTATATAGCGCAGTATCCAGTCTGTAGGACTGTTCTTATATAGTGCAGTATCCAGTCTGTAGGACTGTTCTTATACAGCGCAGTATCCAGTCTGTAGGACTTTTCTTATATAGTGCAGTATCCAGTCTGTAGGACCGTTCTTATATAGTGCAGTATCCAGTCTGTAGGACTGTTCTTATATAGCGCAGTATCCAGTATGTAGGACTGTTCTTATATAGCGCAGTATCCAGTCTGTAGGACTGTTCTTATATAGCGCAGTATCCAGTCTGTAGGACTGTTCTTATATAGCGTAGTATCCAGTATGTAGGACTGTTCTTATATAGCGCAGTATCCAGTCTGTAGGACTGTTCTTATATAGTGCAGTATCCAGTCTGTAGGACCGTTCTTATATAGTGCAGTATCCAGTCTGTAGGACTGTTCTTATACAGCGCAGTATCCAGTCTGTAGGACCGTTCTTATATAGTGCAGTATCCAGTCTGTAGGACTGTTCTTATATAGCGCAGTATCCAGTCTGTAGGACCGTTCTTATATAGTGCATTATCCAGTCTGTAGGACTGTTCTTATACAGCGCAGTATCCAGTCTGTAGGACTGTTCTTATATAGCGCAGTATCCAGTCTGTAGGACCGTTCTTATATAGTGCATTATCCAGTCTGTAGGACTGTTCTTATACAGCGCAGTATCCAGTCTGTAGGACCGTTCTTATATAGTGCAGTATCCAGTCTGTAGGACTGTTCTTATATAGCGCAGTATCCAGTCTGTAGAACCATTCTTATACAGCGCAGTATCCAGTCTGTAGGACTGTTCTTATATAGCGTAGTATCCAGTATGTAGGACTGTTCTTATATAGCGCAGTATCCAGTATGTAGGACTGTTCTTATATAGCGTAGTATCCAGTATGTAGGACCGTTCTTATATAGCGCAGTATCCAGTATGTAGGACTGTTCTTATATAGCGCAGTATCCAGTCTGTAGGACTGTTCTTATATAGCGCAGTATCCAGTATGTAGGACTGTTCTTATATAGCGCAGTATCCAGTATGTAGGACTGTTCTTATATAGCAGTATCCAGCATGTAGGACTGTTCTTATATAGCGCAGTATCCAGTATGTAGGACTGTTCTTATATAGCGCAGTATCCAGTATGTAGGACTGTTCTTATATAGCGCAGTATCCAGTATGTAGGACTGTTCTTATATAGCGCAGTATCCAGTATGTAGGACTGTTCTTATATAGCGCAGTATCCAGTATGTAGGACTGTTCATATATAGCGCAGTATCCAGTATGTAGGACTGTTCTTATATAGCGCAGTATCCAGTATGTAGGACTGTTCTTATATAGCGCAGTATCCAGTATGTAGGACTGTTCTTATATAGTGCAGTATCCAGTATGTAGGACTGTTCTTATATAGCGCAGTATCCAGTATGTAGGACTGTTCTTATATAGCGCAGTATCCAGTATGTAGGACTGTTCTTATATAGCGCAGTATCCAGTCTGTAGGACTGTTCTTATATAGCGCAGTATCCAGTATGTAGGACTGTTCTTATACAGCGCAGTATCCAGTCTGTAGGACTGTTCTTATATAGTGCAGTATCCAGTATGTAGGACTGTTCTTATATAGCGCAGTATCCAGTATGTAGGACTGTTCTTATATAGCGCAGTATCCAGAATGTAGGACTGTTCTTATATAGTGCAGTATCCAGTATGTAGGACTGTTCTTATATAGCGCAGTATCCAGTATGTAGGACTGTTCTTATATAGTGCAGTATCCAGTATGTAGGACTGTTCTTATATAACGCAGTATCCAGTATGTAGGACTGTTCATATATAGTGCAGTATCCAGTATGTAGGACGGTTGAAAGCACTTTAACTTTACACTTCACTCCCTGGTGTGTAAACCTGTCCATTCCATCACCAACTCAACTTAACATTTCACTCCATGGTGTGTAGACCTTTCCATTCCAACACCAACTCAACTTAACACTTCATTCCCTGATGTGTAGACCTGTCCATTCCATCACCAACTCAACTTAACACTTCACTCCATGGTGTGTAGACCTTTCCATTCCAACACCAACTCCACTTAATACTTCACTCCCTGGTGTGTAGACCTGTGCATTCCATCACCAACTCAACTTAACACTTCACTCCATGGTGTGTAGACCTGTCCATTCCATCAACAACTCAACTTAACACTTCTCTCCCTGGTGTGTAGACCTGTCCATTCCATCACCAACTCACATTTATACTTCACTCCCTGATGTGTAGACCTGTCTGTTCCATAACCAACTCAACTTAACATTTCACCCCCTGGTGTATAGACCTGTCCATTCCATAACCAACTCAACTTAACACTTCACTCCCTGGTGTGTAGACCTGTGCATTCCATCACCAACTCAACTACTCTGGGAAGAATTCAGTTACGCTGCAATTACTGTGCGAAGACTGTTCGTACGCACACCACTGTCTCAGATACTCACACCCACCACTGTCTCAGATATTCACACCCACCACTGTCTCATATACTCACACCCACCACTGTCTCAGATACTCACACCCATGACTGTCTCAGATACTCACACCCATGACTGTCTCAGATACTCACACTCACCACTGTCTCAGATACTCACACCTACCACTGTCTCAGATACTCACACCCACCACTGTCTCAGATACTCACACCCACCACTGTCTCAGATACTCACACCCACCACTGTCTCAGATACTCACACCCACCACTGTCTCAGATACTCACACCCACCACTGGCTCAGATACTCACACCCACCACTGTCTCAGATACTCACACCCACCACTGTCTCAGATACTCATACCCACCACTGTCTCAGATACTCACACCCACCACTGTCTCAGATACTCACACCCACCACTGTCTCAGATACTCACACCCACCACTCTCTCAGATACTCACACCCACCACTGTCTCAGATTCTCACACCCACGACTGTCTCAGATACTCACACCCACGACTGTCTCAGATACTCACACCCACAACTGTCTCAGATACTCACACCCACCACTGTCTCAGATACTCACACCCACCACTGTCTCAGATACTCACACCCACGACTGTCTCAGATACTCACACCCACGACTGTCTCAGATACTCACACCCACAACTGTCTCAGATACTCACACCCACCACTGTCTCAGATATTCACACCCACCACTGTCTCAGATACTCACACCCACGACTGTCTCAGATACTCACACCCACCACTGTCTCATATACTCACACCCACCACTGTCTCAGATACTCACACCCACCACTGTCTCAGATACTCACACCCACGACTGTCTCAGATACTCACACCCACGACTGTCTCAGATACTCACACCCACAACTGTCTCAGATACTCACACCCACCACTGTCTCAGATACTCACACCCACCACTGTCTCAGATACTCACACCCACCACTGTCTCAGATACTCACACCCACCACTGTCTCAGATACTCACACCCACCACTGTCTCAGATACTCACACCCACCACTGTCTCAGATACTCAGTCACAGTTGAGTGAACCGAAGCACTGTGGAGCGAATTAAATTGTCCAAACTTCAAAACGTCAGCAAGATGATTCGACCCCGGGTTCTCTCGATTAAGAGTCTGATGTTCTAACTACTACTTGAACATGGTAGAGTGGTAGATTCTGTAAAGAAATGAAGAAAAGGGGTAGTTCTACCGCCAAATACTAAATAGACTTGGCACCTCTTAATGTAGGGGGAATGCAGATAAGATCGTGCACCCAACGTTTAATTGTGAATAAAAGCGAGTTAATGTAGCAAAAACTCACAACACTGGCGCATGATGTGAAAAACAGTAATTCATGTTTACATCATATTTGTTTTTACAGAAGGTTAGTACTTATAATAATTAATACTTATAATAGTTAATGACGGATTTTGGCTGGGATGGCAGTCTTGTTAAATACTTTTCTTGTTAACTGGGTGGGCTTCATGAAGTCCAGGTGTGAGAAGTCCTGGGCTGAGGTTCAAGTGGATAGTTTTTGTTTTTAGTGTAGGGATGTGCAAAGATGAAGGGACTAGAGGTGGAGATGGAACAGCTGATGCAGCTCGTTTTGGCATTAGTGGGAAGGGAAGAGGTGGGTTGTGCCAGTGGTTCCACTGGGGGATGATAAAGTAGGGGAAAGCAATGAGAGAGATGCTAAGGAGGACTTACCTCTGTCTGGGAGGAGGCTGAGAGGAGGTAAGGTGACAGGGCGTAAGGAGACAGGATGTAAGGATACGAGAGGAAGGCGACGAGAGGGAGGGTGACAGGAGCGAAGGAGACTGGAAGGAGGGAGAAGGGAGGCAAAGCGAGGGAGACAGGAGGGAAGGCGATGGGAGGGAAGGAGACAGGAGGGAAGGCGACAGGAGTGAAGGGAATGAAGGCACCAGGAGTGAAGGCAACATGAGCACATGATAGCCAGGAGATGGGAGGGAAAGGTGACATGTTGATGGGTGAGAGGGAGATGGACAACCAGCTGCCAGATGACATGACTGCAGGACAGAATGTGACAGAAGGGTTCTGATGCAAGAGTAACTCTGAGGTGAGGTAGTGAGGAGGAGAGTGAGGGTGTTTGTGGGGGATTCGATAGACTGATAGAGCATTAAACAAGGGGATGACGTGGTGGTTTGCTTTCCAGGGACAAAAATAGAAGCTATCACAGAGAGGGCGGAAAAAATCTTGAGTTCTGGCAAGGGAGGATCTATTTTAGGTCATGTAGGGACTAACAATGAAGAGAGGAAGGGTACAACTGACATAGTTAGGAAATAGAAGCAGTTAGTCAGATTTAGGCAGACACGGGTTGAGCAGATAATTCTGTCAGGGATTTTTTATCAGTAATGGGAAGCAGGGTTATCGAAATTGCAGGAGGATGGCAATTAACATGCTTGTTCAGCAGCTATGTAGGGAAGAGGAAGTTGGATTTGTGGGGATGTCTTGTTGGGAGGGCTGATATGTACGAGGGATGGGCTTCATCTAAGTGGAAAGGGTGCAGCAGTGTTTGCTGATGAACTCTCAGCAGCAGTCGACAGTGGCATCAACAATATTTTCGGTAGCAAATGTTGTTTAAACTAGAAGCGCGGGGGGGTTACTTAGAGGTGCCTCAAACAGGGCAAGACGCCACTAGTACACACAAACCAGTAACAAAAACTAATTAAACATTATAGTAGAAGATATTAATCCTCACATAATTGGTATAACTGAATCATGGGCCAACAAAGACATGTCAGTTGCTGAATTAGGACTAACAGGATATGTAATGTTTAGGAGAGATCAAATAGAAAGAAGGGGAGGGGGAGTTGTTTTATATATTAAAGAATCTAGTCGGGGAAGCAGATTACGATGAAGCTGTTTGGTGCAATATAGTTACAGGAAAGTCAACATTAACTATTGGATTAGTTTACCGAAGTCCAAACATAAATGAAGAGGATAACACAAAAATACAAAATGCTATAAAGGAAGTTAGTAAAGGGGAATGTATCATAATGGGAGATTTTAACCATGGACACATACAATGGAAACCTCTAGAGAGTACAGGGGGTGAGGACCAACAATTTCTATTTTTAATTCAGGATAGCTTCCTTACTTAACACCAACCAGGGGAGAGAATGTATTAAATATGGTTTGTCTTCACAAAATTAATAAGTGGACAATGTCAGAATGCATGAACCATTGGGTAACAGTGATCATAATCAAATACATTTTGGCATCAAAGTAAAATCACAAAGCAAAAGTAAAAAAATACAGGAGAAACTTCCAGAAAGGTAAATATAAAGATATAATAAAATACTTAATAACATATTGAGGAAAAAGATAGCAGTTGAATGTTGGAACATTCTAAAATATGAGATTGAGAGTATCATTGATCAATTTGTTCCCTTAAAAAAGCAAGGAAAACAGTCTAGAAAGAAACACTTGTCAAAAGTAGCTATTACAAAATAGTGTACAACCAAACTATGTGGAGGGTTTATAGGCGTACAAGAAAGGATGAAGACTCTGCAAATTATAAAGAAGCACTTATTGCAGCTACAAATGAAATTAGATAATCTAAAAGAAGCTATGAGCAAAAACTAGCATGTAACATAAAAAATGACAGCAAGAGTTTTTATGCATATGTCAGGAGTAAACAAAACATACAAGACAAGGTTGGACCTCTAGAAGACAGTGCTGGAAATATAATATCACAAGTTTCTTAATGGTGGAAGACCTAAATGGTTACTTCAGTTCAGCGTTTACCAGAGAGGATAATAGTTCATTACTAATTTGAGATGCTAAATTTTAGGAGGCTAAATCGGACTATTTAGGGCAGTTAATTGTAACTCCAGAAATGGTAGCTAAGAAAATAAAGGCAAAAATGAAGGACAATAAATCACCTGGTATGGGTGGAATTCCATCAAAACTACTAATGGAAACAGTAGAACAAATTAATATATCACTTGCAAGAGTGTTCAACTTATCACTAAAAGAGGGAGTTGTTTCTTTTGAATGGAAAGAAGCAAACATCATACCATTATTTAAAAAGGGTTCAAGAAATAAGTCAGAGAATTACAAACCAATGAATCTAGCATCAGTGATTTGTAAATTATTAGAAAGGTTAATTAAAAACCATATGGTGGACTTCCTTGGTAGGCATAAATTACCTACATAAAAAGTTTAGGTATTTAAAATAATTTTTTGTATATTTAAACAAATTTATTTTATTTACAAAATACCATATAATAATAAAATGTTAAACATCCTTGGGTGTCGGCATCGCTAATATTTGTGCATACGCATACTTCAACTTCACGATTGCGAAGTCGGATTGCAATCGTGATCTTGATGGGAGCCTTTACATGGCACAAATTATTGGGATTGCAATCCCGATTGGGCTTGACCACGATCCCGATCGCTGAGTGCTGTGAGGTATTAGTTAATGAGTGAATCTTATTTTGTTAGATTGTTGTACTACAATCATAGTTGTGATGAATAGGTCATCCAAAAAATAAAAAATGTCACTAATGGATACACTAGAAGGTGTGTGCTAAGGTAAGTGCCTACCCTGAAATTTATGTAGTCAAACCTTAGATGTTAAAGATTGTTTGCACTCCATTTGACCTCCAAAAAGTTGGGGGTTACGTGCAAATTTGTGAAATATCTGACAGTAACAGCACAAAATTAGCAATTTTATACTCTGCTTTGATCATAATTAGTAAAAACACAAGATTTATTTACTATCCAAATATAAAACTTGCAGGAATATTACAAGCATAATATATGGAATATGTATAAAAAATTGTAAAATAAATTATTTTATGTAATTCAGTCATGGAAAAACACATTTTAGCTCAATTTCGACATGTATTCAATATTTGACACACAAAGGGTAATGTCATTTAAGTTTTTAAAAAAGTCTCTGCTACCTCAGGTATTTGATCAGATACAGGAAAATATGAGGCCAGTATGTTCAGACATCATATTAACAAATTAATTGTGTTTTTGAAACTGTCTGCAAGAGGCCGCCACTTGAATAACATCTATGTATGACATATCATAGTTTTTTGGTTGTTATTTATCTTCTTTTATCCAATGACATTTAATGATGAGGCTAAGAATTCTTCTAACAATAACAATGTAACTAACCATCATATGGAGTGGCTAAAAATAAAAAATGTCAAATGTTAAATTGCGCAGTGTTAATTTATTGAAAGAAAGTGTATTTTTGTGAGATTTGTGAATGTTACATAATATTAGATGCAGAGCACAGATTGTGTTCTGGGGGTGATTTCGTGTATAATTATACGTCATTCATAACTTGTATCATTGTGTTCTAGAGCTTGATCATAAGTATACGTCATTCATAGCTTGTATCATTGTGTTCTAGAGCTTGATCATAAGTATACGTCATTCATAGCTTGTATCATGGTGTTCTAGAGCTTGATCATAAGTATACGTCATTCATAGCTTGTATCATTGTGTTCTAGAGCTTGATCATAAGTATACGTCATTCATAGCTTGTATCATGGTGTTCTAGAACTTGATCATAAGTATACGTCATTCATAACTTGTATCATGGTGTTCTAGAGCTTGATCATAAGTATACGTCATTCATAGCTTGTATCATGGTGTTCTAGAGCTTGATCATAAGTATACGTCATTCATAGCTTGTATCATTGTGATCTAGAGCTTGATCATAAGTATATGTCATTCATAGCTTGTATCATTGTGATCTAGAGCTTGATCATAAGTATACGTCATTCATAGCTTGTATCATTGTGTTCTAGAGCTTGATCATAAGTATACGTCATTCATAGCTTGTATCATTGTGTTCTAGAGCTTGATCATAAGTATACGTCATTCATAGCTTGTATCATCGTGCTCTAGAGCTTGATCATAAGTATACGTCATTCATAGCTTGTATCATCGTGTTCTAGAGCTTGATCATAAGTATACGTCATTCATAACTTGTATCATCGTGTTCTAGAGCTTGATCATAAGTATACGTCATTCATAACTTGTATCATTGTGTTCTAGAGCTTGATCATAAGTATACGTCAGTCATAACTTGTATCATCGTGTTCTAGAGCTTGATCATAAGTATACGTCATTCATAGCTTGTATCATTGTGTTCTAGAGCTTGATCATAAGTATACGTCATTCATAACTTGTATCATCGTGTTCTAGAGCTTGATCATAAGTATACGTCATTCATAGCTTGTATCATGGTGTTCTAGAGCTTGATCATAAGTATACGTCATTCATAACTTGTATCATCGTGTTCTAGAGCTTGATCATAAGTATACGTCATTCATAACTTGTATCATTGTGTTCTAGAGCTTGATCATAAGTATACGTCATTCATAACTTGTATCATCGTGTTCTAGAGCTTGATCATAAGTATACGTCATTCATAGCTTGTATCATTGTGTTCTAGAGCTTGATCATAAGTATACGTCATTCATAACTTGTATCATCGTGTTCTAGAGCTTGATCATAAGTATACGTCATTCATAGCTTGTATCATGGTGTTCTAGAGCTTGATCATAAGTATACGTCATTCATAACTTGTATCATCGTGTTCTAGAGCTTGATCATAAGTATACGTCATTCATAACTTGTATCATTGTGTTATAGAGCTTGATCATAAGTATACGTCATTCATAACTTGTATCATCGTGTTCTAGAGCTTGATCATAAGTATACGTCATTCATAACTTGTATCATTGTGCTCTAGAGCTTGATCATAAGTATACATCATTCATAGCTTGTATCATTGTGTTCTAGAGCTTGATCATAAGTATACGTCATTCATAACTTGTATCATGGTGTTCTAGAGCTTGATCATAATTATACGTCATTCATAACTTGTATTATGGTGTTCTAGAGCTTGATCATAAGTATACGTCATTCATAGCTTGTATCTTTGTGTTCTAGAGCTTGATCATAAGTATACGTCATTCATAACTTGTATCATCGTGTTCTAGAGCTTGATCATAAGTATACGTCATTCATAACTTGTATCATTGTGTTCTAGAGCTTGATCATAAGTATACGTCATTCATAACTTGTATCATCATGTTCTAGAGCTTGATCATAAGTATACGTCATTCATAGCTTGCATCATTGTGTTCTAGAGCTTGATCATAAGTATACGTCATTCATAACTTGTATCATTGTGATCTAGAGCTTGATCATAAGTATACGTCATTCATAGCTTGTATCATTGTGTTCTAGAGCTTGATCATAAGTATACGTCATTCATAGCTTGTATCATTGTGTTCTAGAGCTTGATCATAAGTATACGTCATTCATAACTTGTATCATTGTGTTCTAGAGCTTGATCATAAGTATACGTCATTCATAACTTGTATCATTGTGCTCTAGAGCTTGATCATAAGTATACGTCATTCATAGCTTGTATCATGGTGTTCTAGAGCTTGATCATAAGTATACGTCATTCATAGCTTGTATCATTGTGTTTTAGAGCTTGATCATAAGTATACGTCATTCATAACTTGTATCATCGTGTTCTAGAGCTTGATCATAAGTATACATCATTCATAACTTGTATCATTGTGTTATAGAGCTTGATCATAAGTATACGTCATTCATAACTTGTATCATCGTGTTCTAGAGCTTGATCATAAGTATACGTCATTCATAGCTTGTATCATTGTGTTCTAGAGCTTGATCATAAGTATACGTCATTCCTAAGTTGTATTTTTGTTGCAGAGACTGACATCAAGTCAGATAAAATTAAGAGGACATCACTGACAAAAATGCAAGATGATGTTATCAACAACTCTGTACATGGTGTGAGTTAATGAAACAGTCATCACTACATCTCTGGACTGTTGGTGATTCTGTGAGACCACAGTGGATTCAACACAGTTTCTCTGTCTGTGGAGAAAAACTGCCAAGGTCTCCACAATGTCAGTTTGTGAAACAGTCATAACCACATCTCTGGACTGTTGGTGATTGTGTTAGATTATTATGGATTCAGCATAGTTTCTCTGTCTGTGTGAAATGACTACCACTCTCTACACAGTGTGAATTTGTGAAACACTCATGACCACCTCTATGGACTGTTGGTGATTGTGTCAATTGACAGTGACATAAAACATCTTACATGGTTGTGGATGACACCAGTGTCACGTTCCAATAAGATGAGAGTCTGCGATACAGTCGTCAACACATCAGTGCAATGTTTGTGATTGTATAAAACCTGGATGGACTGAGAACAGCCTTCACATTGTGGAAGGGAAGACCACTGATTCTATGCCCAGTGTGAGAGTGTCAGGATGAACTGAGGACAGCCTTCACAGTGTGGAAGGGAAGACCACTGATTCTACGCCCAGTGTGAGAGTGTCAGGATGAACTGAGGACAGCCTTCACATTGGGGAAAGGAAGACCACTGATTCTACGCCCAGTGTGAGAGTGTCAGGATGAACTGAGGACAGCCTTCACAGTGTGGAAGGGAAGACCACAGATTCTACGCCCAGTGTGAGAGTGTCAGGATGGACTGAGGACAGCCTTTACGTTGTGGAAGGGAAGACCACTGATTCTATGCCCAGTGTGAGAGTGTCAGGATGAACTGAGGACAGCCTTCACATTGTGGAAGGGAAGACCACTGATTCTACGCCCAGTGTGAGAGTGTCAGGATGAACTGAGGACAGCCTTCATAGTGTGGAAGGGAAGACCACTGATTCTACGCCCAGTGTGAGAGTGTCAGGATGAACTGAAGACAGCCTTCACGTTGTGGAAGGGAAGACCACTGATTCTACGCCCAGTGTGAGAGTGTCAGGATGAACTGAGGACAGCCTTCACATTGGGGAAAGGAAGACCACTGATTCTACGCCCAGTGTGAGAGTGTCAGGATGAACTGAGGACAGCCTTCACAGTGTGGAAGGGAAGACCACTGATTCTATGCCCAGTGTGAGAGTGTCAGGATGAACTGAAGACAGCCTTCACATTGTGGAAGGGAAGACCACTGATTCTACGCCCAGTGTGAGAGTGTCAGGATGAACTGAGGACAGCCTTTACATTGTGGAAGGGAAGACCACTGATTCTATGCCCAATGTGAGAGTGTCAGACATACGTGGTGATTTGAGTAGAACATTGCCGATTGTGTTACTCTGAACTGAAGACATCATATGTGGTGAAGACGACCGACTGAGCACTACAAGTTGGCAGTTTCAGGTTGGTAACATATATTTCTTTATCTGTTTATCAGGTGGGCTGTCACTCTCTGACCCTATCCCTCGCCCTAGTTACTAGATTTGCTCTGTCCTGACTGGAACATCTGGCTTCCTCTGGTGACTAAATATGCACACATTTTGTGAAAGAGAGCACATCTTAAGGGCAACAACGTCCAGTTATCTACCTTTCCGAAATAGACATTAGATGGTGACATCAGGAGATGACCAGCTGATCATGGCCAAACCACATGGACAGCAATAAAGGACATCAGATGGTGACACCAGGAGATGACCAGCTGGTCAAGGCCAAACCACATGGACAGCAATAAAGGACATCAGATGGTGACACCAGGAGATGACCAGCTGGTCAAGGACAAACCACAGGGACAGCAGTAAAGGACATTAGATGGTGACACCAGGAGATGACCAGCTGGTCAAGGACAAACCACAGGGACAGCAATAAAGGACATTAGATGATGTAACCAGGAGATGACCAGCTGGTCAAGGCCAAACCACAGGGACAGCAATAAAGGACATTAGATGGTGACATCAAGAGATGACCAGCTGGTCAAGGACAAACCACAGGGACAGCAATAAAGGACATTAGATGGTGACATCACGTGATGACCAGCTGGTCAAGGACAAACCACAGAGAAAGAAATAAAGGTTTCCCTTTTTAAAGCTCTGCTATTTCATTTTAAAATAAATAATTTTAGCTGTTACTAAATGGCAGCCAAATTGTAATGCGAGTAACTGTAACGCAAGTACCGTATTCATCCTAACAAGCATACATGCTCTAATAAGTGTACATGCTCTAATAAGTGTACATGCTCTAATAAGTGTACATGCTCTAATAAGTGTACATGCTCTAATAAGTGTACATGCTCTAATAAGTGTACATGCTCTGATACATAAGCATACACCCCCATTTTGTTGCGACATGTTGCGAAGCCAGGTTGCATGGTTGGGTGTCCCAATGTC
>OY759264.1:62499943-62532443 GCA_963662155.1 Lamellibrachia columna | reverse complement strand
CCCATATATCCTCTGTGTGGGATATTTTACTTACACAGCGCCCATCCTACTTCAGATTATTTAGTCCACAACAAGTAACACATATACCCCCTGTGTGGGATATTTTACTTACAAAGCGCCCATCCTACTTCAGATTATTTAGTCCACAACAAGTAACACATATACCCCCTGTGTGGGATATTTTACTTACACAGCGCCCATCCTACTTCAGATTATTTAGTCCACAACAAGTAACACATATACCCCCTGTGTGGGATATTTTACTTACACAGCGCCCATCCTACTTCAGATTATTTAGTCCACAACAAGTAACACATATACCCCCTGTGTGGGATATTTTACTTCCCCTGGCACAGACACCAACTAGAAGGATCTAAGTCTGTTAGTGTCTCGTCCAATATACTTTGTGTGTTTGTATGACTGTTGTAGCGAAAAGTATGTGCTACCATCGAACAATTAGCAGTGTATCTATGTTAAGGAACAACGAGATTAAAAAAACAGGCATTAATTGAGCTGGGTGTTTTGTGTCTACGTGTTTTAAGACAGACCTACGAAGTCCCTCAAGAAGATCATGGAGCCCCCAAGTAAGATTACGGAGCCCCCAAATGCGACAACGGAGCCCCCTGATTTGATTCTCACACAATGGCCTAACAACGGGCCTATTATATGATCATAATGGAGATTTGAGCAAACCTACCCCTTCCAAGTGAGCGTCACGTACACTAATGGTACGAGCAATTATTTAAAATAATGATAATGGTTGCCTAGTAATAACACTTTTACAGTTGTGTGCCTAACAATGGGGTATCAAGTGAAATATATATGACATATCCACACTAACTAATCAAATAACCCGCAAAAAAAACTGTTAGTATTATTAACTTTATTCTTTTACTTAATCTGATTCCATATCTTTTCCCACCATAGCGGCTTCCGCGCAACAAGGGTTGCACACAATTGTTCCCCGACCAGTTGCCACCTTGCCCCTCCGGACAATTGCTCCCCGACCAGTTGCCACCCTGCCCCTCCGGACAATTGCTCCCCGAGCAGTTGCCACCTTGCCCCTCCGGACAATTGCTCCCGGACCAGTTGCCACCTTGCCCCTCCGGACAATTGCTCCCCGATCAGTTGCCACCTTGCCCCTCCGGACAATTGCTCCCCGACCAGTTGCCACCCTGCCCCTCCGGACAATTGCTCTCCGAGCAGTTGCCACCCTGCCCCTCCGGACAATTGCTCCCAGAGCAGTTGCTCGATATTCATCATACGTTGGCATCCGTCTATCTCGAGAGATACTGGAGCTGCACCGTAAGTGAAATCAGTGTTTTACACATCTGCTGTGACTAAAAGTCCGAGTTTTGAGTGTCAGTTACATATGACAAGTGTCGACAGTTTGATGTAGATGCGTGGTAGTTTGATGTAGAGGCGTGGCAGTTTGATGTAGAGGCGTGGTAGTTTGATGTAGAGACGTGGTAGTTTGATGTAGAGGCGTGGTAGTTTGATGTAGAGGCGTGGCAGTTTGATGTAGAGACGTGGTAGTTTGATGTAGAGGCGTGGCAGTTTGATGTAGAGACGTGGTAGTTTGATGTAGAGACGTGGTAGTCGATGGCCTTTCTCTGTGACGCTCTTTCTTTTCCGTTCGTTTCTTCTTTCTTCTGCTTTCCCGCTACCACTCCGCCCAGCCTGTCGCCAGTTGCCGTCTGCTGCGGCAGATTCCCAGGACTCGATGCTGATATGAGCAGATTTGTAATCTCGTTTGCAAGCATCGCTGAACTGTAGGGCTGGACAACCGACATGCCTTGCACCAGGGGCAGGCTCACAATAGAGGACGTCCTTGGAGATACGTCCTTGCACCATAGAGGACGTCCTTGGAGATACGTCCATCCTCCATGCGGCAGACAGGACCAAGTCAGCGCAGACGTCGCTGACTTAGTACTCGATAACAATAACTTAATAATGGTTTTATTTGGATCTATATGTACTCTCCACTGTGTATGCATTTCACTCAACCTAAATCACCAACAGTAATAATCACATCAACCAAAAAATCCATAAGTATCCATGTTAGGAGGGGCTATTGTCAGGAGGGGCTATTGTCAGGAGGGGCTATTGTCAGGAGGGGCTATTGTCCGAGGTGGAAAATGTCCGGAGGGGCAACTGTGGGGGGTCAATTACCCCGAGTCCATTTGATCTGCACAAGTGTGTCGTATATTGACTGAAACCAGACGCTGTGCCGCTGTTCCCAGGACCTGTGATTATTGCAGCATGTCTGCCTTATAGGAGTGTCGGACTGAGCTTGGGCTGAATGTTAACGGGCTTAGGCCAGACTTGGGCCGAGGTGGGCTTGGGCGCAAATGCTAGGTCCGTGCAGGACACTAGAATATATGTTCACCTTGAACCCTTCTGTTGTAGATGTTACGCCACCTAAACCAGTGTGAGTGTGTGCGTGCGTGTGTGTGCGCGCGCTTGTGCGTGCGTGTGAGTGTGCCTGTGCTCCTCGTGTATGTTATGTTGTGACTGTATCGATGTCTTGATGACAACTTACTAGGAAATGTGCGTTGTGACTGTGTCTATGTTTTGATGACAACTTACTAAGAATGTGTGTTGTGACTGTGTCTATGTCTTGGTGACAACTTACTAAGAAATGTATGTTGTGACTGTGTCTATGTCTTGGTGACAACTTACTAGGAAGTGTGTGTTGTGACTGTGTCTATGTCTTGGTGACAACTTACTAAGAAATGTATGTTGTGACTGTGTCTATGTCTTGATGACAACTTACTAAGAAATGTATGTTGTGACTGTGTCTATGTCTTGGTGACAACTTACTAAGAAATGTATGTTGTGACTGTGTCTATGTCTTGATGACAACTTACTAAGAAATGTATGTTGTGACTGTGTCTATGTCTTGGTGACAACTTACTAAGAAATGTATGTTGTGACTGTGTCTATGTCTTGATGACAACTTACTAAGAAATGTATGTTGTGACTGTGTCTATGTCTTGATGACAACTTACTAAGAAATGTATGTTGTGACTGTGTCTATGTCTTGATGACAACTTACTAAGAAATGTATGTTGTGACTGTGTCTATGTCTCGATGACAACTTACTAAGAAATGTATGTTGTGACTGTGTCTATGTCTTGGTGACAACTTACTAGGAAGTGTGTGTTGTGACTGTGTCTATGTCTCGATGACAACTTACTAAGAAATGTATGTTGTGACTGTGTCTATGTCTTGGTGACAACTTACTAAGAAATGTGTGTTGTGACTGTGTATATGTCTTGGTGACAACTTACTAAGAAATGTGTGTTGTGACTGTGTATATGTCTTGGTGACAACTTACTAAGAAATGTATGTTGTGACTGTGTCTTGATGAGAACTAACTAGGAATTGTGTGTTGTGACTGTGTCTATGTCTTGATGACAACTTACTAAGAAATGTATGTTGTGACTGTGTCTATGTCTTGATGACAACTTACTAAGAAATGTGTGTTGTGACTGTGTCTATGTCTTGGTGACAACTTACTAGGAAGTGTGTGTTGTGACTGTGTCTATGTCTTGGTGACAACTTACTAGGAAGTGTGTGTTGTGACTGTGTCTATGTCTTGATGACAACTTACTAAGAAATGTATGTTGTGACTGTGTCTATGTCTTGGTAACAACTTACTAAGAAATGTGTGTTGTGACTGTGTATATGTCTTGGTGACAACTTACTAAGAAATGTATGTTGTGACTGTGTCTTGATGAGAACTAACTAGGAATTGTGTGTTGTGACTGTGTCTATGTCTTGATGACAACTTACTAAGAAATGTATGTTGTGACTGTGTCTATGTCTTGATGACAACTTACTAAGAAATGTGTGTTGTGACTGTGTCTATGTCTTGGTGACAACTTACTAGGAAGTGTGTGTTGTGACTGTGTCTATGTCTTGGTGACAACTTACTAGGAAGTGTGTGTTGTGACTGTGTCTATGTCTTGATGACAACTTACTAAGAAATATATGTTGTGACTGTGTCTATGTCTTGGTGACAACTTACTAGGAAGTGTGTGTTGTGACTGTGTCTATGTCTTGGTGACAACTTACTAGGAAGTGTGTGTTGTGACTGTGTCTATGTCTTGATGACAACTTACTAAGAAATGTATGTTGTGACTGTGTCTATGTCTTGGTGACAACTTACTAGGAAGTGTGTGTTGTGACTGTGTCTATGTCTTGGTGACAACTTACTAAGAAATGTGTGTTGTGACTGTGTCTATGTCTTGGTGACAACTTACTAGGAAGTGTGTGTTGTGACTGTGTCTATGTCTTGGTGACAACTTACTAGGAAGTGTGTGTTGTGACTGTGTCTATGTCTTGATGACAACTTACTAAGAAATATATGTTGTGACTGTGTCTATGTCTTGGTGACAACTTACTAGGAAGTGTGTGTTGTGACTGTGTCTATGTCTTGGTGACAACTTACTAGGAAGTGTGTGTTGTGACTGTGTCTATGTCTTGATGACAACTTACTAAGAAATGTATGTTGTGACTGTGTCTATGTCTTGGTGACAACTTACTAGGAAGTGTGTGTTGTGACTGTGTCTATGTCTTGGTGACAACTTACTAAGAAATGTATGTTGTGACTGTATCGATGTCTTTATAGCAGAGCAGTGCACTTAATTCGTAACACTCACTTGCTACAAATGGATGACATATATCTAATAATTTATAGCAGAGCAGTGCACTTAATTCGTAACACTCACTTGCTACAAATGGATGACATATATCTAATACTTTATAGCAGAGTAGTGCACTTAATTCGTAACACTCACTTACTAAGAAATATATGTTGTGACTGTGTCTATGTCTTGATGATAACTTACTAAGAAATGTATGTTGTGACTGTGTCTTGATGAGAACTAACTAGGAATTGTGTGTTGTGACTGTGTCTATGTCATGATGACAACTTACTAAGAAATGTATGTTGTGACTGTGTCTATGTCTTGATGACAACTTACTAGGAAGTGTATGTTGTGTAACCCGATTATGGTAAAAAAAAATAATTGTATTGCATTAGAATTGTTCATGTACTATTTTCTTAAAAAAACAATTACACTTGTATAATAATTATATTATTTAGTGTCACTTATATATGACAGGGCAAGCAACATAAGCATTACGCTTCTTCTTGCCCTTTTTCAACTTTTCAACTAGTACTATTCATGTTTAAAATTCAATTGTGTTTGTATGTTAACTGTTGATGTTGTTTAAATAAACTTTATTATTATTATTATTATAAGTGTTGGTGCGTCAATGGATTGCCAGATGGGGAGTGTACATCATTACATCAGACCAGGGATCGCAGTTCGTCTCCGATTTGTGGCTGGATGTTTAACAAGATTTAACAAGATTTGCCATCCAAGCCAAAGGCCCAGATGGCAAGTGGACAAGGAAGCCATTGGCTTATCGAGAGTCCAACAATGTTCATCTACTTATAACCCGCCCTCCTGAGATATGTGTCAACCTTGTTTTTAAACATATTCACGCTGCTAGCAGTTACACAATCTGTAGACAATTTGTTCCATTCATTTATTGTCCTCTGTGAGAACGAGTGCTTCCTGATGTCCAATCTACATTGATCCTTTACTAATTTTACCTCATGTCCTCTAGTTCTGCTATCCTTCTTGAGTGAGAAAAACATATTTCTATAAATATTTTCATACCCATTCAATATCTTAAAAACTTCAATCTGATCTCCTCTTAACCTCCTTGTCTCTAGAGTTGTTAAACCACATTCTTTCAGGCGTTCTTCATAACTAAGGTCTCTAAGTTCTGGAATCATTTTAGTTGCTCTCCTTTGTATGCGTTCAAGCGTATCTATATCCTTCTTACGATATGGTCTCCATGCTTGTATACAGTATTCTAAATGAAGTCTAACTATTGCTTTATAAAGAGGTATAATTAACTTTTTTCCCTTGTATGTTATGTTTCTTCTAATCAATCCAAGAATTTGATTACCCTTTGAAGCTGCAATACCACACTGCTCTGAAACTTTCATATCAGCGCTTATTGTAACTCCTAAGTCCTTTTCTTTTACAGTAGTACCCAGAACAGTATCTCCCATTTTATAGTTTACATTCAAGTTCCCATGTCCTGTATGTAGGCATTTACATTTCCCAAAATTGAACAGCATCTGCCATTTCTCAGACCATTTCACTAATCTGTCTGTTTGCAATGTGATGGGAGTTGCCCGAGACCCAACTACCAGCTGTCATCCGCAACACAATGTGATGGGAGTTGCCCGAGACCCAACTACCAGCTGTCATCCGCAACACAATGGGAAAGTCGAGCGGATGCATTGTTGTTTGCAACGCGTACGTCCGCTTGGCAGGGCCAACTGGCTTGCCGAGTTATCACGGGTGATGTTCGGATTGCGGGCTGCGACAAACCTTGACACCGGTGTCTCGCTATCCCAAATGGTCGCAGGCCAACAGCCGACATTGCCGGGCCAGTTGGTCTTTCAAAGAGCCAACATTGACAATGCCTCAGTATTCGGCAGAGAGTTGGCGTCGGCCATGGCGGCCCAACGTTTCATAGAGAACCCGTGGCATGGGAAGGCTAAGTTGCGCACACAGGTGCCGCAGGACCTTTGGACAGCAAAGAAAGTGCTGGTTCGTGTGGATAAAGTCCAACATTCACTTGAACCGAAGTACACGGGTCCCTCTCGGGTTGTGCGCCGTTGGGGCAAATGTTTTCGAATACAGTTCGAACACAAAGACGACAATGTGTCCGTGGACAGACTACGTCCGTTTTATGAGAAAGAGACGGACATCAATAGTCAGACAGGTCATGTTGCAGACACGGCAGACAATTGTGGCATGACAACTGGGAAGAAAACTAACAACAAAACCGAGCTGAAGTGTTGGGTGGTCGCTCTAGGTCCATCAGAACAGTGCGTCAACCGAACGGATTGGGATTCAGCTTTGTAAATTGGTTGTCAATAACGTTATATTCGTAACTGGCGCGGGATGAACTGTAGATATTACAAACAGTTACACACAAATGTACAGTTGGTGTGTATCTAATGTGTAAATAGCAGAAGCTATATATTATCCCGAATAATGTATTGAGATATATATCGAACCGATTGAATAAGACCTCCACGTTTAGACACACAGTTAACATTGCATGTAAGCAGGTCCAGACCTGATGGCATTTCATATCGACTACTAAACGGGCAACGAAACTATGCCCAACGATAACTGCTGATGTCATATTATAAACAACCCAGCAACAACAATAGTCAGTATTGCTCAATCATCACAATCATGTGGATGACATATATCTAATACTTTATAGCAGAGCAGTGTACTTAATTCGTAACACTCACTTGCTACAAATGGATGACATATATCTAATACTTTATAGCAGAGCAGTGCACTTAATTCGTAACACTCACTTGCTACAAATGGATGACATATATCTAATACTTTATAGCAGAGCAGTGCACTTAATTCGTAACACTCACTTGCTACAAATGGATGACATATATCTAATACTTTATAGCAGAGCAGTGTACTTAATTCGTAACACTCACTTGCTACAAATGGATGACATATATCTAATACTTTATAGCAGAGCAGTGCACTTAATTCGTAACACTCACTTGCTACAAATGGATGACATATATCTAATACTTTATAGCAGAGCAGTGTACTTAATTCGTAACACTCACTTGCTACAAAAGGATGACATATATCTAATACTTTATAGCAGAGCAGTGCACTTAATTCGTAACACTCACTTGCTACAAATGGATGACATATATCTAATATTTTATAGCAGAGCAGTGCACTTAATTCGTAACACTCACTTGCTACAAATGGATGACATATATCTAATACTTTATAGCAGAGCAGTGTACTTAATTCGTAACATTCACTTGCAACAAATGGATGACATATATCTAATACTTTATAGCAGAGCAGTGCACTTAATTCGTAACACTCACTTGCTACAAATGGATGACATATATCTAATACTTTATAGCAGAGCAGTGCACTTAATTCGTAACACTCACTTGCTACAAATGGATGACATATATCTAATACTTTATAGCAGAGCAGTGCACTTAATTCGTAACACTCACTTGCTACAAATGGATGACATATATCTAATACTTTATAGCAGAGCAGTGTACTTAATTCGTAACACTCACTTGCTACAAATGGATGACATATATCTAATACTTTATAGCAGAGCAGTGCACTTAATTCGTAACACTCACTTGCTACAAATGGATAACATATATCTAATACTTTATAGCAGAGCAGTGCACTTAATTCGTAACACTCACTTGCTACAAAAGGATGACATATATCTAATACTTTATAGCAGAGCAGTGCACTTAATTCGTAACACTCACTTGCTACAAATGGATGACATATATCTAATATTTTATAGCAGAGCAGTGCACTTAATTCGTAACACTCACTTGCTACAAATGGATGACATATATCTAATACTTTATAGCAGAGCAGTGTACTTAATTCGTAACATTCACTTGCTACAAATGGATGACATATATCTAATACTTTATAGCAGAGCAGTGCACTTAATTCGTAACACTCACTTGCTACAAATGGATGACATATATCTAATACTTTATAGCAGAGCAGTGCACTTAATTCGTAACACTCACTTGCTACAAATGGATGACATATATCTAATACTTTATAGCAGAGCTGTGTACTTAATTCGTAACACTCACTTGCTACACATGGATGACATATATCTAATACTTTATAGCAGAGCAGTGCTCTTAATTCGTAACACACACTTGCTACAAATGGATGACATATATCTAATACTTTATAGCAGAGCAGTGTACTTAATTCCTAACATTCACTTGCTACAAATGGATGACATATATATAATACTTTATAGCAGAGCAGTGCACTTAATTCGTAACACTCACTTGCTACAAATGGATGACATATATCTAATACTTTATAGCAGAGCAGTGCACTTAATTCGTAACACTCACTTGCTACAAAAGGATGACATATATCTAATACTTTATAGCAGAGCTGTGTACTTAATTCGTAACACTCACTTGCTACAAATGGATGACGTATATCTAATACTTTATAGCAGAGCAGTGCACTTAATTCGTAACACTCACTTGCTACAAATGGATGACATATATCTAATACTTTATAGCAGAGCAGTGCACTTAATTCGTAACACTCACTTGCTACAAAAGGATGACATATATCTAATACTTTATAGCAGAGCAGTGCACTTAATTCGTAACACTCACTTGCTACAAATGGATGACATATATCTAATATTTTATAGCAGAGCAGTGCACTTAATTCGTAACACTCACTTGCTACAAATGGATGACATATATCTAATACTTTATAGCAGAGCAATGTACTTAATTCGTAACACTCACTTGCTACAAATGGATGACATATATCTAATACTTTATAGCAGAGCAGTGCACTTAATTCGTAACACTCACTTGCTACAAATGGATGACATATATCTAATACTTTATAGCAGAGCTGTGTACTTAATTCGTAACACTCACTTGCTACAAATGGATGACATATATCTAATACTTTATAGCAGAGCAGTGCACTTAATTCGTAACACTCACTTGCTACAAATGGATGACATATATCTAATACTTTATAGCAGAGCAGTGTACTTAATTCGTAACATTCACTTGCTACAAATGGATGACATATATCTAATACTTTATAGCAGAGCAGTGCACTTAATTCGTAAAACTCACTTGCTACAAATGGATGACATATATCTAATACTTTATAGCAGAGCAGTGCACTTAATTCGTAACACTCACTTGCTACAAATGGATGACATATATCTAATACTTTATAGCAGAGCAGTGCACTTAATTCGTAACACTCACTTGCTACAAATGGATGACATATATATAATACTTTATAGCAGAGCAGTGCACTTAATTCGTAACACTCACTTGCTACAAATGGATGACATATATCTAATACTTTATAGCAGAGCAGTGCACTAAATTCGTAACACTCACTTGCTACAAATGGATGACATATATCTAATACTTTATAGCAGAGCATTGTACTTAATTCGTAACACTCACTTGCTACAAATGGATGACATATATCTAATACTTTATAGCAGAGCAGTGCACTTAATTCGTAACACTCACTTGCTACAAATGGATGACATATATCTAATACTTTATAGCAGAGCTGTGCACTTAATTCGTAACACTTACTTGCTACAAATGGATGACATATATGTAATACTTTATAGCAGAGCAGTGCACTTAATTCGTAACACTCACTTGCTACAAATGGATGACATATATCTAATACTTTATAGCAGAGCTGTGCACTTAATTCGTAACACTTACTTGCTACAAATGGATGACATATATCTAATACTTTATAGCAGAGCAGTGCACTTAATTCGTAACACTCACTTGCTACAAATGGATGACATATATCTAATACTTTATAGCAGAGCAGTGCACTTAATTCGTAACACTCACTTGCTACAAATGGATGACATATATCTAATACTTTATAGCAGAGCAGTGCACTTAATTCGTAACACTCACTTGCTACAAATGGATGACATATATCTAATACTTTATAGCAGAGCAGTGCACTTAATTCGTAACACTCACTTGCTACAAATGGATGACATATGTCTAATATTTTATAGCAGAGCAGTGCACTTAATTCGTAACACTCACTTGCTACAAATGGATGACATATATCTAATACTTTATAGCAGAGCAGTGCACTTAATTCGTAACACTCACTTGCTACAAATGGATGACATATATATATATATAATACTTTATAGCAGGGCAGTGCACTTAATTCGTAACACTCACTTGCTACAAATGGATGGCATATATCTAATACTTTATAGCAGAGCAGTGCACTTAATTCGTAACACTCACTTGCTACAAATAGATGACATATATCTAATACTTTATAGCAGAGCAGTGCACTTAATTCGTAACACTCACTTGCTACAAATGGATGACATATATCTAATACTTTATAGCAGAGCAGTGCACTTAATTCGTAACACTCACTTGCTACAAATGCACTAACGGGAGCGCAGGAAGATGTTTTTGTTGAGAAAACAGTTACCCTCCTGCAGCTGAGGGTCGAGGCAGTTCTCTGTACAAGGGGTCGCTGAAAAGTCGAAGGGTTGTTTACTCGTCACTGGTACTGGCGTTGATCATAATACAGAGGCAAACAAATACTCGTGCAACAACTCGTCACTGGTACTGGCGTTGATCACAATACAGAGGCAAACAAATACTCGTGCAACAACTCGTCACTGGTACTGGCGTTGATCACAATACAGAGGCAAACAAATACTCGTGCAACAACTCGTCACTAGTACTGGCGTTGGTCACAATACAGAGGCAAACAAATACTCGTGCAACAACTCGTCACTGGTACTGGCGTTGATCACAATACAGAGGCAAACATATACTCGTGCAACAACTCGTCACTAGTACTGGCGTTGGTCATAATACAGAGGCAAACAAATACTCGTGCAACAACTCGAAAAAAACGGCTTTTCGTTTCGCGAAAAATAACGAGCACTAAATGTTCACAAGACGAATATAGCAATTTATAAACACTGACCGCTATTGGACATATACTGTCACACGGGATTTCTGCATACCGACGTTAGTTATCTACCATCCGCTAGGAGTCACCTTAGTCTTCTACTAATACGCTGGACGTCAGCTCTACAAGTAAAATAAGAAGATAATTATTTAATAACACAAATATAAATACAAAGCCATAAACCCGTCTATGAGGCTTCATGAAAAGATGTTATGTCGACGCAGGTGTAACAGCCTTGTAGCTCTGCTTCCACGGACTGTGTCGACCTTTTTTTTTGAATTGGCTGTGTCAAATGGTGAGATTCAAAGTGTAGTATGCACTGTGTGGCTTAATTGTCACAAACGATATAGACGATAAGTTTTCATGGGATTTTATTAACGTTGAATATTTCCTACACATCTTATGCGTCTCACTGGTCATACCCCATCCAATGCATGATATTCATTAAACAAATTAACTTGTATAACATAAAATGAACTCCTATATATTTCATGATTTATCCATCTGCATCACGTGCAGTTTGGACTCTTAGTTGTTTGGCTCTAGAGTGATCAATAGTGAAGTTATGCTCTCTCAAAAATGATAATAAAAACACATGCGATGTTAATCTTCTATATGTACAATATGCATAATTGTTTCAATTAAAGAGTACTAAAAAGAATATGAAATTTTTGTAATGAAACTATACATCCTATTCTATATAATTGTACCATATCAAAGTTTAATCATGTTCCCACATGATGAATTTTGTATTTTTATATAATCACTGTAAAACCTTCGGGACTATTTTGCTTCTAAACTATAATACAACTTTATAAGAATAGTTGTGATTTGTCATAGTGTGGTGAGGCATACCACAATTAATATTTTATATCACACTCTATTTAACTTAAGTTGCTTAATATGTAAATATCTCACTTAGCAATTAAACGATTATGTGCCTTATGCATATATATATATATATATATATATATATATATATATATATATATATATATATATATATATATATATATATATATATATATATATATATATATATATATATATATATATATATATATATATATATATATATATATATATGATACATTAGTATA
Organism: Lamellibrachia columna; assembly: GCA_963662155.1. Lineage (NCBI taxonomy): Eukaryota > Metazoa > Annelida > Polychaeta > Sabellida > Siboglinidae > Lamellibrachia > Lamellibrachia columna. The sequence continues at coordinate 62,519,698 of OY759264.1, read as the reverse complement.
AACAGTAAAATAGAAATACGACGTTTGAAAAAAAAGCAGAAACAAGCAGAAAGTGCAACATTACAAATGCGCCGACACTGTCCGCGGAGACAGAGCGATACAGCGGTCTCACAAGTGCGTGGACGTCTGGGCGTTAGCACGCAACATACTGTATGGTATGACGTGTTTCCCTACACGGTGGACGGCACCTTACTGCGAGTGGCCAAAAAAGCCTCAAACATTGTGGTTTACTCTGTCAGACGATTTTGTTTTTACGTTTCTTTACTTTTGTTGGTGGCATATAGCTCATCAAAGGAATATTAATAAAAAAAATGCACATGGTAGGGAAATGAGATCAGGGAATATATAATTATGACAAAATGTGGCAATGCGAGAAATGTCAGAATAATGATGAACGGAGAACACATTGAGGAAGTAAAATAATTTACATACATTGGAGCTATCATCTCATTTGAAGGCAGTTCCACACATAAAATAAAAGCCTTGCAACATCAGCTTTGTCGAGACTTATGGAGCATCAACTTTACTACAGCAACCAGGCAAGCTGTTTAAGGGGCTAATGGTGGCCATACAGACTTACGGGTGTCAACGTTGGACCTTGATCCCAGAAACTGAGACAAGCTTACACAATTCAGATAACTTTCATTTTACATATCCAAGGTGTGTTAATTTACCTGGTTACCCATCAGTACCGATGACGCTGAATGACGTCATCGTACACGTGAGGCAGTTCATAATTGCTCTCGTCTCTGTTGATGGGTGTTCTAGCTTTCCTGATCCAGATGACTTCCTTGATGTGCCGGATTCTTCGGTTGGGTTCCTTGTCTACAATGTTCACTCCCTCCCAGTCTATGATGTGGTTTTCAGTTGTCGCATGGTTTGTAAGGGCGGATTTATTGATGGTAGACATCAATCTTTCTTTTACGCTCCTTGTGTATTTCTCTTTTTTCGTGTTGTCTACATCCTTTCTGTGTTCCTCCAGTCGTGTTTTAGTAGTCTTCCTGTCTCCCCAATGTACTCGGCACCACAGTTCTTGCATGGCATTTGGTACACCAGTTCACCCTGTTATCTGATTTGAAAATGAACTATCCTGAAGAATGTTCAGTAAGCTTACACAATGGTTTTGAGAGGAAGTGTCTATGAAGCATCCTGAAAGTAATATAAAAGGACACAATACTAATTATTGTGTTGAGCTTAAGTAACATGTCAGGGCTCCAAAACGTTCCACAAAATCACTCATTGGCATAACTAAACGAAGGAAGCTACAATTGTGCGGACACACCACTCGTCACAACATCGCCACAGATACACTACATGGTTTTGTAAAACAGGGTAGAAAAAGGGTGAAGACACAGGTAGATATGGATCGACAACGTAAAGGAATGGATATACATGCCAGTCAAACATCTCTTTGACGCAATCAAGGACATAAACATGTGCTGACGGGTAGTTGATGAGTCAGCCGGCCGTGCACTTCAACGATCGGCTGTGTCAAATGGTGAGTGAGTGAGTGATTGATTGGGTGAGTGAATGAGTGAAATAGTGAAGTGGAATATCATTACTTTACTTTATCCTTCCGTTGTTGCCACGTATTGAATGACAATGATATACGTACGTCATCCGTACTATATACGATGACGTCATCCGTAATATATACGATGACGTCATCCGTACTATATACGATGACGTCACCCGACCACTACGTTATTAATACTTATCAAGTCGCCTTGATAAAGTAACGGTAAAAACAAGTTTGATATGTCAAAATAATCATTTTAACATAGAAAGGAACTATCCTGAGAAATATTCACTATTTTAAGATTCAATGTAATTACATTCATACATTTACAATGTATACATCCACATTTACAATGTATACATCCACATTTACAATGTATACATCCACATTTACAATGTATACATCCACATTTACAATGTATACATCCACATTTATATAAAACACATATTATGATACATAAAGAACATCAAGTAATACAATTAAGTGTGCGATTGCGTGTGTGCGTGCGTGCGTGCGCGCGTGTGTATATGTGTGCGTGCGTGTGTGTACGTGCGTGTGTGTTTGTGAGTCAAGGTGAATACCTAGAATAGGCAAACATGAATATGATTTACTTGAGAGTGAAGGTAATATTCTTATTATGGCACCTACTTTTCAATGAATACTAAAATCAATCTTGTTCACTAATTGCAAATCAGTATAAATTATTTCACATTACATTTTAATGTTTGCTCTAATACAGTCACACTGTTATTTCAGATGCTAAAAAGTTCCACAGCAGTGGACCCATACAATTGTATGTATATGTCTTCTAATATGTGGAATAAAATAGCCAGTGCGCTTTCTAGTGATATGGCTATGAACATAGTTGTTTCTAGCAAAAATGATTGACACATTGGCTGGAAGTTTGTAGTTGTTGCAAACAAATAAAAACGCACAACTGGAATTTGCATTTCACATTTCATTTCAAGAGGTAATTTTTTTAATACAAAAAGCCTAGTGCATCTCTTGTCGCGGGTGTGCTAAGTACAAGATATGTTCTGGTTCGGTTGCAAAACTCATTAAAAAGAAGCACGGGTTTTGAGCTTTTCTACGCACGTTAAATGTCAAAGACGAAGACACAGGTGAAAAAGCTGTTTATGTTCGTGCGCAGACATCAATCCCCACACTGTAACTTGTCGCCTCCTTTAAACGCTGGAACAAAGTATACAATGCTAACTAAATTTCGACGCAAAAATATCATCCTATGTGGTTTCTTGTATGCCTAAGCAACTTCACATTGTGTGTGTGTGTTTGCGTGCGTGCGTGCGTGCGTGCGTGTAATAAGTAAATACCTACAATGAATAATATTGACAGTAAACGTGCCATTTTTATTATGGATACGTGTTTTTCATGGAATAGTAAAATCAATCATGTTCACTAATAGCAAATCAATATATTTTTCCCCATTACATTTTATTGTTTGTACTGATGCTGTTGCACTGTTATTTCAGATGGTAAAAGTTTCACAGCAGTGGACCCATATAACTGACTGAATATTATTTATATTTGTTCTAATCTGTGGAATAAAATAACTAGTGTGCTTTCTTGTGGAATGGCTATGAGCAGAACTGTTTCTAGCAAAACATAACTGACATATTGGCTGGAACAGTGTGTTTTTGGTCATTCGTACATAAAAACGCACAACTGGTATGTGCATTTGTCATTTCTTTTCAAGAGGTAAGTTTTTAATACAACAAAGCCTAGTGCGTCTCTTGCCGCGGGTCTGCTCAGTACAACATATGCTCTGGCTCGAGTCCAAAACTCATTAAAAAGAAGCATGGGTTTTGGCTTTTCTACGCACGTTAAATGTCAAAGACGAAGACACAGGTGAAAAAGCTGTTTATGTTCGTGCGCAGACATCAATCCCCATACTGTAACTTGTCGCCTCCTTTAAACGCTGGAACAAAGTATACAATGTTAACTAAATTTCGACGCAAAACATGTCATCCTACCTGGTTTCTTGTCTACGTGAGCTACTTCACGTGGTACATTGGGGCTACTTCACGTTGTACAGTGGGGCTACTTCACGTTGTACAGTGGGGCTACTTCACGTTGTACAGTGGGGCTACTTCACGTTGTACAGTGGGGCTACTTCACGTTGTACAGTGGAGCTACTTCACGTTGTACAGTGGGGCTACTTCACGTTGTACATTGGAGCTACTTCACGTTGTACAGTGGGGCTACTTCACGTTGTACAGTGGGGCTACTTCACGTTGTACAGTGGGGCTACTTCACGTTGTACAGTGGGGCTACTTCACGTTGTAAAGTGGGACTACTTCACGTTGTAAAGTGGGACTACTTCACGTTGTACAGTGTGGCTACTTCACGTTGCACAGTGGGGCTACTTCACGTTGCACAGTGGGGCTACTTCACGTTGTACAGTGGGGCTACTTCACGTTGTACAGTGGGGCTACTTCACGTTGTACAGTGGGGCTACTTCACGTTGTACAGTGTGGCTACTTCACGTTGTACAGTGGGAAACTCCACCCAAGCGTCCTAATATCCTGACAGGGTCGGCGCATTTCTGCTGCGTGGATAAACCTACGTTTATATGTTTATATATGTTCCTATATCACATGGAACGCAATGGCCGTCGTTCGTTCTTGCTGGCTGGGTCAATTCTATGGAATGTCCTAATTCACGCAGTCAGGAATGCTGACTCGATTGCCACGATCAATGCATTATTCATTTGTTCCGGCAGGACTTCGTGAAACTTTGGACTTACCAACGCAAATGTTTCCATCAGAAAAACAAAGAATGATCGGTGCGCCCATATGCATTTGTCGCATACTCAGAGCCTCTAATAGTTCCTTATCAAGTGTAGAACGGGTGGCTGGATGAGAGCCTCTAATAGTTCCTCCTCAAGTGTGGAACGGGTGGCTGGAAGCGTTCTCTCGAGCTATGAGAATAAGCGCTCAGCCGTTATATACATTGGATAATTGCCTTTATGCCGACCGTGAAACTGTATGGAGTGATTCATCCCTATCGTCAGCAGCTCAGTAACAGTAGTAGCTTCTTCGGAGATTTGTTATAAGTCTGCTGCGATCCAAGCAATTCTTATGCACTCATATGAACAGCAACGTAAACCAAAAAGATAAGTTTCCACTGTTTGTAGAATAGCAGTGATCGACATAATGAGACAAACGTAAACCAAAAAGATAAGTTTCCACTGTTTGTAGAATAGCAGTGATCGACATAATGAGACAAACGTAAACCAAAAAGATAAGTTTCCACTGTTTGTAGAATAGCAGTGATCGACATAATGAGACAAACGTAAACCAAAAAGATAAGTTTCCACTGTTTGTAGAATAGCAGTGATCGACATAATGAGACAAACGTAAACCAAAAAGATAAGTTTCCACTGTTTGTAGAATAGCAGTGATCGACCTAATGAGACAAACGTAAACCAAAAAGATAAGTTTCCACTGTTTGTAGAATAGCAGTGATCGACATAATGAGACAAACGTAAACCAAAAAGATAAGTTTCCACTGTTTGTAGAATAGCAGTGATCGACATAATGAGACAAACGTAAACCAAAAAGATAAGTTTCCACTGTTTGTAGAATAGCAGTGATCGACATAATGAGACAAACGTAAACCAAAAAGATAAGTTTCCACTGTTTGTAGAATAGCAGTGATCGACATAATGAGACAAACGTAAACCAAAAAGATAAGTTTCCACTGTTTGTAGAATAGCAGTGATCGACCTAATGAGACAAACGTAAACCAAAAAGATAAGTTTCCACTGTTTGTAGAATAGCAGTGATCGACATAATGAGACAAACGTAAACCAAAAAGATAAGTTTCCACTGTTTGTAGAATAGCAGTGATCGACCTAATGAGACAAACGTAAACCAAAAAGATAAGTTTCCACTGTTTGTAGAATAGCAGTGATCGACATAATGAGACAAACGTAAACCAAAAAGATAAGTTTCCACTGTTTGTAGAATAGCAGTGATCGACATAATGAGACAAACGCGTTCGGGAATTAGCGGCGAAACTACAAAGCCAGAATTACAAATACAGTTCTCATAAAATATTCGCCGCCTCTCTTACGTTTGTTGATTGTCACATTTTCATGTTACTCTTCATGTTACTCTTCATGTTACTCTTCATGTTACTCTTCATGTTACTCTTCATGTTACTCTTCATGTTACTCTTCATGTCACTCTTCATGTTACTCTTCATGTTACTCTTCATGTTACTCTTCATGTTACTATTCATGTTACTCTTCATGTTACTCTTCATGTTACTCTTCATGTTACTCTTCATGTCACTCTTCATGTTACTCTTCATGTCACTCTTCATGTTACTCTTCATGTTACTCTTCATGTTACTCGTGCATCCATCACAAGTCGCAGTAACTGTCAACTGTTGTACGTCGCTCAACAAACCTTGTCGCACATAGTTGTCAGATTTCACTTCGACACGTATCATCTGCTTTTGCTATACACAGGAGCACTGGAGTACAGGAGCACTGGAGCACAGGAGCACAGGAACACTGGAGCACAGGAGCACTGGAGCACAGGAGCACAGGAGCACTGCAGCACAGGAGCACTGGAGCACAGGAGCACTGGAGCACAGGAACACTGGAGCACAGGAGCACAGGAGCATTGGAGCACAGGAGCACAGGAGCACTGGAGCACAGGAGCACAGGAGCACTGGAGCACAGGAGCACAGGAGCACTGGAGCACTGGAGCACATGAGCACAGGAGCACAGGAGCATTGGAGCACAGGAGCACAGGAGCACTGGAGCACAGGAGCACAGGAGCACTGGAGCACTGGAGCACAGGAGCACAGGAGCACTGGAGCATTGGAGCACTGGGCCCGTCGTAACATTGTACAACACAACATCAATACACGGAATTGTGGCATGTCCCTGTTGCTGTCTCTGGCTACGCCTGTGTCGTTGAATCACGGGTCTGTGTCGCCTCAGCATCACTGTGGCTAAAGAACTTTTAACTAACAAATACACGGGGTACATATGATCAAACACAAACGGATATCTGCTAGCGAGATTCGGCAGGAATTTTGACTGTGGAAACAACCATATAGATACAACGAACTGGCATGTTGATGTTTGCACATGACTACGCTGCTAAAAAGTTACGTCTATACCGGCGCTAAGGACGTTTTTGAAAAAAACTCACATTGCATGTGAAGTCACATTGCATGTGAAAGCAAATTCGAGATAGCAATACAAAAAGTGACGTCAATGAGAGTGAACACGTCTGCGTGTTGACGTAATGTTTGGTTTGGCAATGACCACGTACACACAGCTCGACATTCACGCTTGGCTGCTATATAAAGAGGGGATACTCGGTCTGATCCAACACTGAAAGGGTACGACTCACTTGAACGAAGACTTTCTTGTCACTGAATCGGGTAAGGATGTTTGACGTTTGCTTTCAAGGAAATTGCATTTTTTTGAAGTTGCTCGCCATTCCATCATTGAATTACACATATAACATAATGAAATTGGCGAGTAACCATTAAGTAGAAATAAATCATGTCATTAGTTATTAGTATTATTATGAATGCTTTATTTATCTCCTTCCAGAGTTACTTTGAAGAGACAATGCGTGTCATCTTACTTGTCGCCATCCTGGCGTTGATGCTTGTTACAGCTTCCGCAGCTGTTGAAGTAAGTGACAACTTAAGGTGGTCACATTGAAGTAAGTGACAACATCAGGTGGTTGCATTGAAGTAAGTGACAACATAAGGTGGTTGCATTGAAGTAAGTGACAACATAAGGTGGTTGCATTGAAGTAAGTGACAACATACGGTGGTTGCATTGAAGTAAGTGACAACATAAGGTGGTTGCATTGAAGCAAGTGACAACATACGGTGGTTGCATTGAAGTAAGTGACAACATAAGGTGGTTGCATTGAAGTAAGTGACAACATACGGTGGTTGCATTGAAGTAAGTGACAACGTAAGGTGGTTGCATTGAAGTAAGTGACAACATAAGGTGGTTGCATTGAAGTAAGTGACAACATACGGTGGTTGCATTGAAGCAAGTGACAACATACGGTGGTTGCATTGAAGTAAGTGACAACATAAGGTGGTTGCATTGAAGTAAGTGACAACATACGGTGGTTGCATTGAAGTAAGTGACAACGTAAGGTGGTTGCATTGAAGTAAGTGACAACATACGGTGGTTGCATTGAAGTAAGTGACAACGTAAGGTGGTTGCATTGAAGTAAGTGACAACATAAGGTGGTTGCATTGAAGTAAGTGACAACATAAGGTTGCATCAGTTCTCAAAGTCCAAACACGTAAACCATTGCGTACTGGTGGGCGGCGGTTTGGTCGTCACTATGTTTTATGGGCAAACGAATGTTTTTTGATTGGCAATATGCGCGTTATTTTATGTCCCACAACACGTTATGATGGGGGGGGTGAAGGTGTCTAAACATATACTAAACACTAACGTTTTCTTTGACTTTTGGGACGACCCCTTAGTGCTGTTAACTATATCGCTTTGACAATGTGTTCTGAATAAATGTAAGCAAAGGCGTTGGAGCAGTAATGTAAGCAAAGGCGTTGGAGCAGTAATGTAAGCAAAGGCGTTGGAGCAGTAATGCAGACAAAGGCGTTGGAGCAGTAATGTAAGCAAAGGCGTTGGAGCAGTAATGCAGACAAAGGCGTTGGAGCAGTAATGCAGACTACTAATAAAAAACTAATTTGAGAAAGCGTCACAGAGCAGTCGAGTAGCAGTTAATCCACTACAAGCCGTTTGCTGTTGTAGCAGCACACATGCATTCACCACACACAATGTTATGTTTTGTGATAATCAGCACGTTTGACTAATTATGTGTTTGCTCAATAGGAAGAAGCCGTTGATCCGGGTTTGTGGGTGAATGAAGTCAACGACGAGGCGTCCGGTAAGTGTCAGTTACGACAATTGGTTGTATAATAGCGTGAATTGTATGTAAACTTGGCATGTATGTATGTATGTATGTATGTATGTATGTATGTATGTATGTATGTATGTATGTATGTATGTATGTATGTATGTTTGTATGCATGTGTGTATGTGCGCATGTATGCATGCATGTATGTGTATGTGTGTATGTGTATGAGTATGTATGTGAGTGTCTGTGTGCGTTTGCGTGTGCGTGTGTGCGTATGTTTGTATGTATGTGTGTTCACAAGTACGTATCTACGTATGTACGTATATTCGCATGTTCACATGGTCGTATGTTATTGTGTTCGTGTATTCGTATGTTTGTGTGTGTATGTTCGTGTGTTCGTGTGTACGTATTGATGCCGACTTCTTATTCTCGATAAACATTGCCTATTGTTATACACGAAGACAGCGCAAATCTGACTAACATTGATTGATATCTGCATAACCTTTATATTATGTATTCACTTTCTTTGTAGTTGATGGCGGTCGTGTAAAAAGAGGTATTATATGGTTTATGCACATTTCCATACATTTATCATTTAGGTCCATGCAATGGTTTTCTACGAATGATATGTTAATGTTGGTAATAGTGATATAAAAAGCAGCATGGTAGATATCTTTCCACAACTGATTTTAATAAGTGCGTTTTATTTTTACATTGTGACATAGTGAATAATACTGTTGATTTAGCCATAATCATGTATACGACGTATCTAAATTAATACAGAAGCCGAAACGATATATAAAACTTTTAGAATATAACTTGCAGCAGATAAGTAGTATTTTTTCGAAATGTCACAATTAATTTGTTGCAGTACCGGACATATCTAAGCTACCCTGCTATAGGAAGGGAGTGCCGGTGAAGAAATTGAGAGTCTGGATGAATTGTCGCGCCATCCACTGGGGATATTTCTGGTGTGAAAAGAAATCAGATGGATACACCTGCCGCGGACGTAAAGGACGCGGGTTCGGAGGCTGCGAAGTTCAGGCACGGACCATTGACGGTTGGATACAGTGCAAGGCGCAAGGTCTAAATGGCGGATCGTGCATTTGCAAACGCCATTACGTCAGCTGCCCATTGCATTAGCGGCTTCATTGGGCAAGTGGTGTCAATGCTCAGCGCCGTCTCCGCCAGGGGCCGCCACAACGCAAACAGATGAATGCAAGGCGGTGTCAGTTAACGTTGTCATTGGATTGTATTTGACTCTGTCTCCAATGTTTTTGTTTACACTTTATGGGCTCTTGGGAACATTTAATAAGACCAACTTCGTCTGCAATAGTAACTGTCACAGAAGCTATTATGTGTTTCGTACGAACAATATTACTGGTAACCAGTTACACAGTATGGTTGCTGACACATGATTGAATTGTCTTTTTATACATTCTTTATCCTTGTACATGGTCAACGAGTCTTTGCTAATAAACCGCATTCCGCCAAATATGGGTTTGTTCTGTTGGCACATTGGCACAATTTGTTGAGCACAATTCGAACACACACAACCGCTACATACACATCGTTATGAACCATCTGAACGTACATTCGCCCTATCCATGAATAGTAGCAACAACATTTAACAAAATACATCAACAATGTTGCATTCTCAACGTGATTCTTGACACAAAAGAGGGGGTATGACATAAGTCTATACCTTACCTCCCGTCTTATATTCCACGTTGTTTGGGAGACCTCCTCCATCTACCACCATTTTTGAGCCAACCTTCCACGTCACACAAAAGAGGGATTTTGACAGTGGTATTAACGTTCCATCTCAAACCTGCACCGTGGGAAAATTACCACTTCCTACATACTGGGAGGGGTGTGTGTGACAGAGGTTTCATCATATCATACACCACCTGTTTGGGTGGTAACATTCCACTAATTTTAGGGCCAAACTCCCATTCACCTCGTATTGTCTTTCTTAGGAATAATTGAGAGTGTTATATGTCTATGTCATCGAGCGTAATCTAACTGAAGGAACGTATCATCAACGTTCATTTTGTCACAATTATAATGTATGGTAGCGAAATTTGGATCACTTAGAGCCATCACATTAATCTACTCGAACGTCTCCAGCAACTTACGTTTCGTGCAGCAGTGTGTATTAGACTTCCGCTGGCATGATGGCATGATGGCGTAATAAATGTTGATGTCATGCAAAAAGCTTACACCTGAAGCATAGCAACTGCAGTACTAAAGAATCAGCTTCCGTGGATGGACCATCTCAACGGAATATCAGAAGCCAGAGCGCCCAAATAGTTCTACTATGACAAAATAATAACTAACGGAAAACGTCTGTCGGAAATCATCGAGGAAGGCAAACGTCTCTGGTCGATATAGCGCTTCGCATCGCAAATCTGACTGTACAGTCACCGTCGCTCTCATCAAAGCAACCATCACGAACGATCGACATAGAGGCGTACAGCAGAAGGGAGGGCGGTGAACTAAGCCAACGTGACAGAGGTACATGAATAAATTGTCATACAGAACGTAGGAAGTCACATTCATCTAAAGCCAATTGTCCGGTGTCCAAGGGAAAACAGGAAGCAATCACGGAGCATGCCCATGCAATCGCTGTTTCTTTACAGCAATACGCAAGTGTATGGATTTTGTATTGTTGTAAAATATAGGTTTTAAAGGGAATGTACCGAGTTTTCATTTGACAAATGCTATATGGGGCTTTTTGTAATTAAAATGTATCAATAATGTAAAAAAAATATGTAGGCGCCGTAATCTTGTTTTAGCGAAATGGTTGTCGGTGTCAATATCTCGTTGGCTGAGGTGCAGAATGGTCCGTCAGCTTGGTCTGACCATGGCAGCAGCAGTCCATGTTTCATGTGGGATATTACATGATTTAAATCTCGTTTTAGAAGTTAACATCATATAAAGATATTTACAGTAACACAATGGTAGTATTTTCTTCTGACGTGGATCATCGCTTCACAGGTAAAGTAAGAAGAAGAAGAAGAACAAGAATTATATACATATATATATATATATATATATATATATATATATATATATATATATATATATATGTATGTATATATATATATATGTATGTATATATATGTATATATATCGGCTGTAAAGAGTCAATGTTTCGCATGCGCACAGAAATATTGATACAACAAGTGATCGCATCAGTCTGATTTTGGATCGAAGGGTGATGGTTTTATCTTTCCATATTGGTTTCAGTCTTGTCATCGCTGCTGTTGTCTGGGCAATCCTTGAAATGATCTCAGGTTTGGATCCCTCTTCCATGATAACTGAACCCAGGTACTTGGACACTGTTTCTAATCTTTGTCCATTTTTCTTGTTGATGCCATTGGTGTTGTTGGTCATTAACTTGGTTTTCTCAGCACTAATTTCCATTCCGTAGGACGCAGGTGTATTGTCGATGTATTGTCGATGCGGCTCACTAGGTCAGCTAGTTCCTGTTCCTCCCCTGCTAAACCATCGATATCATCTGCAAAGCGTAAACTTGTTATTGTACATTATATATACACACACACGCACGCACACACGCACGCACGCACGCACGCACGCACGCACGCACGCACGCACACACACACACACACATATTATATGTGATGTGGCATGCCAAAACCAAGTCAAATGGAAAATGCCATATTAATATTGATTCAAATAGAAGGCATTCATAGCTTTAAAATGATACCAAGATGAATATTGTATCTTACTCGTTGGTGAAGATATTTCATATATTCATGGAATAACCGTTCCGAGAAAATCAGCTTTTAAACAAATCACACTGAAAAATTTACAACCTCCATCATAATCATAGCAACCGCATATGTGTAATGCTCCAATCTTCACGAAATATTACACACTCTTAGAAAAGGTGTATGCACAGAATATGTAGAAATATTATTAGGAAAGAACAAATATTTACTGAATGCCATCATCTTGACTACAAGGTGGTATATGCTCGAAAACAGAAGGATCATATTAACAATATTATAGCATCGCGTTATCTTTGCCGACCGATTCCGTCAAAAACCCACTTTCGACATTTTGAAGGTTGATCGAGTAATTTAGCTCTTCCGCAGAACGGGGCCCTGCGAAAAGCGCCTGGTTTTGGCGTGCCGCGTCAACACACACATACGCACATACGCACGCACGCACGCACGCGCGCACACACACAAACATATATACATGTTGAATTATAATTTTACATAATGCAAGGTTGTTATTGAAAGGTCAGGTTATATTCTTTCATTTCTCACTACACCGTTTTTTTCCAGGTTTCTTTCGGCCTTCCTCTCACCCGTTTTCCATATGGTTTCCATCTGAGAGCAGTTCGGACTATTGCTGTCTGCGGCATTCCACTGCCATCTGCGTCCTTTTATCTATAATGTGATGGGCTGGATTGATGTTCTTTTGTGGATTTCTACATTTGAAATGGCGTTAGGACAGAATATCTTGAGTATTTTGCATCTGTTCTGATTTCAAGTCTGTGGTTGATAATCTTTGTCATTTTCCAGGATTCTGTTCCGTAAAGGAGGATACTAAGAACATTGCTCTTGTAAAGGCGTATTTTCGTTTTCTGACTTTTCCCAGATTTTCAGATGTTTCTGAGTGTAGCAAATGCTTTGGCCAGCTTTTGACAGTCTTGCATGTATTTCTCTTTCAGAACTTCCATCAGCAGTCATCTTGGATCCCAGGTACGTGAAATCCTCCATCTCTTCAATGTTTTCTCCTTGTAGTTTTGTTGGTTCGTTTGTTCTGCTATTCATACTCAGGTGCTTGTTTGTTTGTTTTGCTGGCTTTGAGTGCAATCTTTTGTGCGGCAGTGGAACGCTCTTCTGTCTTTGACTGCATGTCTGAGACAGGCTTGTTAAGAATGCACGTCGACGCATTTGAATGCAAATGCAACTGTTTCACCTAATTCAAATGCAAATGCGAATGGAAATGCCATTTCCCAGGAACGCATTAAAATGCAAATGCAAATGTTTTGGGGTCGCATTCAAATGCAAATACAAATTTTTTGGTTACCCATTTACAAATGCATTTGAATTAATTTCAAATGTTTTGGTTGTATATTAACGTTTTGTTTTATTTGGAGAAAAAACAACGTAATGTATACAAACACATGATTAATTTAATGAATACAGTAGTACGTTATTGTAACCATTAAGTACCACTACATACCAGTCCCAGTCTCAGTATACAGCATTTTGAAGATATTGACAAGCTTGCAGGAATGTCGTAGTGTCTCGTGATGCTCCATAAGGACTCCCGATGTTCCAGTGCCTTGGTCAGTCTTTCTTGAATACTTTTGATAAAGACTGCTTATGAGTGGTTTAAGGGTGATACCTCTACAGTTGTTGCAGCTGGATAAGTCTCCTGTTTTGGATAATTTTACAATCAGCCCCATTTTCCAGTCCTCTGGTATGTTTTCTGTTTCCCAGATATCACTGACAATCTGTGTCAGAAGTGTGCGTGTGACTGTATCTTCAACCTTCAGCATCTCAGCTGTCACTCCATCTGAGCCTGGGGCCGTTCCATTCTTTATCACCTTTATGGCCATTTTCACCAGAGTAAGCATATATATATATATATATATATATATATATATATATATATATATATATATATATATATATATATATATATATATATATATATATATATATATATATATATATATATATATATATATACATATTCATATATATATATATATATATATATATATATATATATATATATATATCGCCTTCAAGATGTTGGTAATGACTTATAAATGCATCAATGGTTTGGCGCCGTCTTATCTTGCAGAACTTGTTCAACCACGAAAACGTGACGGACGCCTACGCCAGAACTATGCGCCAACACTGCACCAAGGCATAACAAAGAAGTGTATTGGCGATTCGGCATTTGGCGCAGCAACACCACGACTATGGAATGAATTACCTGTGAACATTCGTGCATCGGGGACACTTTCTGTGTTTAGAAAGTGTTTAAAGACATATCTTTTTATTAGACATTTTAATTAATTTAAATTGTTTTGAAATGATGGACATTGCTTTATAATTTCTTTTTAATGTTATATACATTTTAATTAGTGTTTGGTTTTTATATTAATTTATATAGTTTACATAACAAATTGTTAGTACAGTATTAGTTTAGTTTAGTTTATATAATTTACATACACATTTTTGGTAAAGTATTTATTTATTTATTTTTATATTAGTTTACATAATTTCCATATTAATGTACGTCTTTAAACCAGTGTTTAATTTGTTTAAAATTAATTTATATAATTTACATACAAAGGTTTAGCATTGTAAGTCTTAAAACCAAAGTTTAATTTTATTTATATAATTTACATTCCTCTTTTAGTATTGTACGTCTTAAAACCAGTGTTCATATATAGATATTTTTAATAAGTTACAGTTTATCTATTTATATTTATTAATATACATTTATTATATTTCTTGTACAGCGCATCGATCCGCCATGCGGGAATTAGCGCTATAGAAAAATAGTATTATTATCATTATTATTATTATATGCATTCGAATCCTGGTTCTGTCGATTGAGAGTCCGACGTGCTAACAATTATGCCACCGCGACCCACACGGACTGGGGGGAACTTGCGATGTTCACTGAATATTGAAATGATATTTCAGATTCAGTTTGTTTTATTTGCACCCCACAAAGAGAGAAAGTCTTTATTTGAAAAAGAAAAAGAAAATGGAAGAAGCTGTGTCTGCCAATATTGTGACATATTTGTCAATCACAACACCAGTGGATGGTGTGTGCGCCCTGCGTACTTACATCATAAGGAATGTTTCCAACCGACAGCCCTTGCATGTTTGAATGCTGAAACCTGCATGCAATTTGTTTAAGTCGACTTACGCTCGTGGCGGCGAATGTGTTAATCACATGGTCGACACCTGTGCACACTGATACAAATATTGTTTATTTTAATTTTGCTGATGACATAGATCTTATAAGAGGAACAGTAAAAGTACTACAGGCACTCACAACAAAACTTGAAACTACAGCACATGCACATGGTAGGGAAATTATATCAGAAAATAGTGTAACTTTGACAAACTGTGGCAATGCGACAAACATCAGAATAATGATGAACGGAGAACACCTTGAGGAAGTAAAATAATTTACATACATTGGAGCCATCATCTCATCTGAAGGCAGTTCCACAGATAAAATAAAAGCCTTGCAACATCAGCAATGTCGAGACTTTTGGAGTATCAACTTTACTGCGGCAACCAATCAAGCTGTTTAAGCGGCAAATGGTCAGGGGTCGAAATTAAGAAATTTAACCCACTCGCCAGGGGGACTAATAGCCTTAATATGTGACTCATCCCATAACAAATCACTAGTCCCCATTTTTGGTGGACATCGTCAAAATGCGACCTTTTTTATGCATCTTCATTCATCTCCGACTCATCAGTCATCATCAATGTCAGTGATGATGTTGACGGGTAAAAGTTAGTAGTGTTCAGTGTACTATATTTGTACCCGTGTGCACGGATTTTCGACTACGTCAACGAGTAGTGGCTGCTCGTTTACGAAATCGGATATATCGGGAACGAAGATTAAACAATTTATTTTTCGATACAATGTGCTACGTTTATGTGTGTACGTCTAATTCAAATTGCTTGCATTTATATTGTTACAAAACGAGTGGAAATAGCTACTCGCCCGGGGGACTAGTGCAGGCCAAAGGTTACTCATCCCCAGGAATTTCTACTCGCCTCGGGCGAGGGGGCGAGCGTTAAATTCGATCCCTGCAAATGGTGGCCATACTGGCTTATGGATATCAAAGTTGGACCATGACTTCAGAAACTGAGACAAGATTACATGCTTTTGAGAGGAAGTGTCTTCGAATAATCCTGAAAATAACATTAAAGGACCCAATACAACTGGTTGTGCTAACCTTCAGTAACATGTCAGGATTCCAAAATGTTCCTCACAATCAGTCCTTGGCATCACTAATACAAGGAAACTGCAATTGTACGGATGCAACCCTCGTCACAGCATCGCCAAATGCACATTACAGGGTTCTGTGAAACGGTGGAGAATATTGGGGAAGACAAATGAAAACGTAAATTAATGGTCAAATTTGCCAGAAAAAACCTCCTTGAGCAATCGAGGACCTATACCTGCGCTAGCGGGTAGTTGATGAGTCACCCAGCCGGGCACCGCAACGACCGGCTCTGTCAAATGGTGAGAGAGTGAGTGAGTGAGTGATTGGGTGAGTAAATGAGTGAGAAGGTGAAGTGAAGCATCATTACTTTACATTAACCTTCCGTTGTTGGATGACATTGATGTACGTGTGTGTGTGTGTGTGTGTGTGTGTGTGTGTGTGCGTGTGTGCGTGTGTGCGTGTGTGCGTGTGTGCGTGTGTGCGTGTGTGCGTGTGTGCGTGTGTGCGTGTGTGTGTGTGTGTGTGTGTGTGTGTGTGTGTGTGTGTGTGTGTGTGTGTGTGTGTGTGTGCGGGAGTGCGTGTGTGTGTGCGTGTGTTTGCGCGTGTGTGTGTACATGTGTGCGTGCGTGCGTGCGTGCGTGCGTGTGTGTGTGTACATGTGTATACGTGCGTGTGTGTGTTTGTGAGTAATAAGTAAATACCTACAATAGGCAAACATGAATAATATTGACTTGACAGTAAACGTATCATTTTTATTATGGATACGTGTTTTTCATGGAATAGTAAAATCAATCATGTTCACTAATAGCAAATCAATATATTTTTTCCCATTACATCTTAATGTTTGTACTGATACTGTTGCACTATTATTTCAGATGGTAAAAGTTTCACAGCAGTGGACCCATATAACTGACTGAATATTATTTATATTTGTTCTAATCTGTGGAATCAAATAACCAGTGTGCTTTCTTGTGGAATGGCTATGAGCAGAACTGTTTCTAGCAAAACATAACTGACATATTGGCTGGAACAGTGTGTTTTTGGTCATTCGTACATAAAAACGCACAACTGGTATGTGCATTTGTCATTTCTTTTCAAGAGGTAAGTTTTTAATACAACAAAGCCTAGTGCATCTCTTGCCGCGGGTCTGCTCAGTACAACATATGCTCTGGCTCGAGTCCAAAACTCATTAAAAAGAAGCATGGGTTTTGGCTTTTCTACGCACGTTAAATGTCAAAGACGAAGACACAGGTGAAAAAGCTGTTTATGTTCGTGCGCAGACATCAATCCCCATACTGTAACTTGGCGCCTCCTTTAAACGCTGGAACAAAGTATACAATGTTAACTAAATTTCGACGCAAAACATGTCATCCTACCTGGTTTCTTGTCTACGTGAGCTACTTCACGTTGCACATTGGGGCTACTTCACGTTGTACAGTGGGGCTACTTCACGTTGTACAGTGGGGCTACTTCACGTTGTACAGTGGGGCTACTTCACGTTGTACAGTGGGGCTACTTCACGTTGTACATTGGGGCTACTTCACGTTGTACAGTGGGGCTACTTCACGTTGTACAGTGGGGCTACGTCACGTTGTACAGTGGGGCTACTTCACGTTGTTCAGTGGGGCTACTTCACGTTGTACAGTGGGGCTACTTCACGTTGTACAGTGGGGATACTTCACGTTTACAGTGGGGCTACTTCACGTTGTACAGTGGGGCTACTTCACGTTGTACCATGGGGCTACTTCACGTTGTACAGTGGGGCTACTTCACGTTGTACAGTGGGGCTACTTCACGTTGTACAGTGGGGAACTCCACCCAAGCGTCCTAATATTCTGACAGGGTCGACGCATTTCTGCTGCGTGGACAAACCTAAGTTAAGTCTGTTTTTTTAAGACACTATGTTTTCCCAAATGTCCACTTATTTATTAGTTGAAACAATTACATCGTTAGTCACATCACTTGACAATTCGGTGGACAATAGGAATGTCATAGTGCAATTCACAATTTGGGAATATCAAAACGTGACACTTGACGACTGACGTCATTAATTATAATCAGGCACAGGAGTACAATTTGAACGTTGCATAAATGCTGATCATTCTTTCAAAGATTAAGCATACATAAACAATGGTTTAATGTGTGTGGTGTGGTGTGTGTGTGTGTGTGAGTGCGTGCGTGCGTGCGTGCGTGCGTGCGTGCGTGCGTGCGTGTGTGAATTATATTTCAATCATGTTTACACTGCTGGCATTTAAACCAGTGACATATCATTTCTTCGAACTTTGTTTATACATTATGTTTCTCATTATATGTTATATTTATCTATATTAATCTACACTGCTATGAAAAGCCTGCGTCAGGATTAATTGATATACCTACGTCCTAGTCATTAAAGGTTGTATCTGATGTAATATTCCCCGTTTTATTTTCTCCGTCTATTTTGCTGTCGTATGTATGCAAGCAATTCCCATTCTAAAAATCTAAGAGATTGGCTAGACAAAACTTTATCCAGATTACTTGTTATAATTCATCTCATGTTTTGCTGGTGCTTCACAATTTACCCAAGTGCCCATTGTAGCGTGAAATTCCCTGCAGGTTTTGTATTCGGTAGTGGCTATGCTTTTGTATCGTGCAGGTAAAAACAAAATATATGGTATCCATTTCAATTATTATGATGCTTTTTGTCCTGTTATTTACTCCTTACATAACCATTGCAACTCTTGGTCAAAACATTGTTTTACCTTGTGCTTTGACATTATAAGTTAATTCAATTTAAGGGGAAACATTATTGCTGAGACACACAACATTAGAATATTTTTAGAGTCAAGTTGGCTATACAGCGATAAGCATTATATGTGAAATTGTCTAAAAAGACGATGACATCAGCATAAACTTGAAGAACATATTAATGTTGTGCACTTGCTAGTTTGGAGCTTTGCATAGTATGCCAGTGAGACACGAAAACTCAATAAGGAGGACGATAACAAATTACTCGTCTATGAGTTGTGGGCATGGCGAATAAGCTGAATGCATATAACTATAATCACCTGGGTCAGAGATACAGTAAGGGTTAATGAAGAAGATTGTCTATCATCAAGAAAATACACAAGAGCCTAGAAAAAAAACCCAGAAGTATGGCACTTAGCAGCATAGAAGGTGAACTATCGGGGAAAAACCAACGAGGTAAAATAAACATGGAATGGATTTACATTAAAAAATTGACAGTTGGTGGACTCGAATACAGACAGACAGACAGACAGACAGACATATTTATTTGACCATAACTGTACAAAATGGAATAATTAACATAAATGTAAAGATCAAGGAGACGTCCATTAAGACATAGCATGTCGCTAACACGG